>VMDO01002343.1:0-171577 GCA_007922755.1 Pedetes capensis
TGACTCAAAATGAAAAATATAAAAAAGCCTGGCAGTGCTGCTGTGGTAGAGTTCTTGCCTAGCATGTGTGAGTCTCTGGGTCTAACTCCCAAGTATGATTGCAAAAAAACCTTTCTAGGCTTTGTGTCTTGCTTTAGAGGAGAGGGTCTCTGATTTCTATGACACATTTGAGGGGAGGGAAGAAAGGGCAGCAAGAGAAAAGGGGTCACAGCAAGGTCGAAAAGACCTTGCTTCTGAGGCCCCCAGTCTCCTTCAATTCCAACCACTCATCACATCAAAGTGCCATGCTTTGGGTTATCGTTTAATGAGCCCAACATTGTGATGGGGGCTGGGATTTAGCTCAGTTGGTAGAGTGCTGCACTGCAGTCTCTGAGGTCCCAAGTTCAATTCCCAGCACCCCAAAAATGGGAGAAGGACCTGGCAATCCACTCCCAAGGCAATCCCAAAACAGTCAGCCATTGAAAACCCTATGAGGGTCACTATGAGTCAGATACCGACTCGACAGCACCTAACAACGACCACAACAACATTGTGATAAAATTATAAACAGAACATTTTAAACAAAAGGCCATATAAACTTTTCAGGGCCTCCAGAAATGATTTGAGATGTGAAAAAAATGTGCATATTGGCTGTAAAATAAGACAACCATAAAGCTGAACATTTAAATTATATAGCTTTAAAGCATAACATCTGTCAAGATTATTTTCTGTGAGAGTCATCAGAATGTCATTCATTTTGAAAACATTTCGTAGATTAGCTTCTCTTCATTTGAAGGAATTCCAGAGAATACGAGGTCATCGATGAGAAACCATAGCCAATGTAAACTGAGTCCAGTTCTTAAAACCCACTTGTAAGACAGCTGTGAATTTTGTACTTTTTAGTTATAAAAATTTTAATTGAATGTGAAATGCCCTACATTTTTATGTGTGGTCTGCCATGGGGAAGAATCTTGTGCCTACGAAGGTCTTAAAATTGTCTGATTTTAAGGGGTTGGGAAGCTGAGGGCAGACAATCTCAGGCTGTGCTGTGATCTCACAGCAGGGTCAGGCCCTGGGACTGGGGGCGCAGGGTGGGGAGGTTCCTTATCAGCAGATACAGGCATCACAGGCATCAGAGGAGCGCAGGCAAGACACAATTCACGTGGAAGAGTTCTCCTGCAGACTAAGAAAAACACATTGCACCAAGGGAAATCTACGTCTATTTGCTGTCTTCTATTTGGCTCCTGGGGCCATCACCACTACATTTCCAAGCCCCCTCCCCGCCATTTTGGCTCTTTCTCTCACTCTATTCTGATTCTACCTGAGTAATGTTTTTCATTTCCGTGGAGTAGATAATGAGCGGCAGGAGCCCTTCAGCCTTCACTTGCAAATCAGTGGAGTCTAAAAATTGGCAGAGGAAATGCCTTGGCTTTGGAGGCCTAGACAGCCAGAAGGGTCTCTCCTGACACTGAATCCCCCACGTAGACTCCAGCCTCTCCAAACGCCTCAGAAATGTAACACCAATTACCACGGTCACGTTCTGCTTGCTATTCACCAGCTAAATCTGAGCTTTCCTCTGGACTGACGGGTTCTTCCGCACTGATTCTCAATACCAGGGAACTGGTATTTAATTACAATAACAAGGAATTAGTCTCTACTCTTGCCCTAAAAAGGGCTGGGACTTAGCTCAGTTGGTAGAGTGCTGCTCTACAGTCTCTGAGGTTCTGAGTTTGATTCCCACCACAGCAGAAATGGGAGAAGGATGTGGCAATCCACTCCTGAGGCAATCCTGAAACAATCAGCCATTGAAAACCCTTTGAGCTATGAGGCTGACATGACTCAATGGCACCTAACAACAGCAACTTGCCCTTATTCAGAAACTGCAAACCCCATTCATCCCATCCAAAATTCCCATACCAATAACTAACACACTCACTTTGCCCTGCATCTGCTACATTTCCCCTGCCCCAGCCAATGCTTGAAAAATATTTCTTCAGCTAGGTGTGGTGGTGCAAGCATATAATCCTAGCACCCAGGAGACTGAGGCAGGAGGAAGGAGGATCACGAATTCAAGGCCAGCCTGGGCTACATAGCAGGACTTTGTCTCATAAATAAATAAATAAATTAATTAATTAATGGAAAAACAGAAAGGTCTCTCTCCTAATTCCTCCAATCATTGCTAGTTAATTATTTTAAATCATGTTATAATGAGGCATTTAACTATGTTTAGATGTGCAAAATAACTGCACATATTTACAACATTGAAGAGAAATCCTCATTGATTGCTAATTGGACAGGTTGTGAATATAGCTTAGAAAAAATTTTTTTTCTTGAACCATGTTCTCACTATGTTGCCCAGGATGACTTCAAATTCCTGGACCCAAGCAATTTTCCCACCTCAGCCCCCTGAGTAGTTGTTACTACAGGTCTGCACAGTGACAGGCTTGAAAAGGATTTTTGTGTTTTGTGTGTGTGTTTGGGGCAGGGGGAAGGGGTGGTTGTTTTTTTTTTTTTTTTGGCTTTTTGGTTTTTTGAGGCAGGGTCTTGGTAGGTAACCCAGGCAGGCCTTGCGATTCTCCTACCTCATCCTCTCAGTGCTAGGATCACAGGCATGCACCACCAAACCCACCTATCTGACAGCCTCTTTATCTGTAGGCATGATAAAATATTAACATAAGCCATTATTATATTGTAAAATAACTTACATCTTATTCAGTTGAAATTTTGTAACTTTATAGATAAAATTTTCATAAAGTAACATTAACATGAGGAATTAAAAAACTAAAAATTGTAAGACATTTCAAATGTACCTACAAATTGAAAGTCCAGGCAATTCTTTTGAAAAGTCCTCACCCAGCCCTTGGGTGTGTTAACTGTCCTTCCCCTGCCACCCCCACTCTTGAACTGGCAGGCTGAACCCAGGGCATTGCCCACACTTTTGCAAGTGTTCTACCATTGAGCTGCACCTCCAGCCCATTTTTTATCTTGAGTCAGGGTCTCGCTAAATTATGCAGGCTGCATCTGGCCTTGAACTTGCCATCCTGCCTCTGCCCTAGCTGGGATTACAGGCGTGCACCACTGCACCTAGCCCCCAAGACCCCTTTCTAATTTTTTTTTCTTTTTTTTGATACACAATCTTGCCAAGTTGCACAGGCTGCTTCTGTCCTTGAACTTGGGTTCCTTCTGCCTCAGCCTCCTGAGTCTCTGGGATTACAGGCATGTGCCCTGGCACTTGGCTTACTTACCTATCTTGACAGATGCAAATACATAATCAAAAGAAAGTCCTCTTTTATGAGAAACCATTCATATACTATAATGCCTCTAGATTATATATATTTGTGTGTGTGTGTGTGTGTGTGTGTGTGTGTTGTTAGTTACCCTCAGTCATGTCCTACTCATAGAGACCTTCATAGGGGTTTCAATGGCTGATATAGGATTGCTTCAGGTGTGGATTACCACATCCTTCTCCCATTTTTTGCAGTGCTGGGGATCAAACCCAGGTCCTCAGAGAGTGCAGAGCAGCACTCTACCAACTGAGCTAAAATCCAGCCATATATATATATAGTTGTTGTTAGGTGCCGTCCAGTTGGTATCCAACCCGTAGCGACCCTCATAGGGTTTTCAATGGCTGACTGTTTCGGGATTGCCTGGGGACTAGATTGCCAGGTCCTTCTCCCATTTTTGTGGTGCTGGGAATTGAACTCAGGACCTCAGAGACTGCAGTGCAGCACTCTACCAACTGAGCTAAATCCCAGCCCCTATATATATATGTTGTTGTTGTTAGGTGCCATCGAGTCGGTATCCAACTCATAGCGACCCTCATAGGGTTTTCAATGGCTGACTGTTTCGGGATTGCCTTGGGAGTGGATTGCCAGGCCCTTCTCCCATTCTTGCGGTGCTGGGAATTGTACTTGGGACCTCAGAGACTGCAGCGCAGCGCTCTACCAGCTGAGCTAAATCCCAGCCCTCTCATATATATATATATATGTATACGTGTGTGTATGTGTGTGTGTGTGTGTACACACTCCCATATATGTTGTTGTTGTTAGGTGCTGTCGAGTCGGTATCCAACTCATAGTGACCCTACATACAAAAGGTGAAACACTGTTGTCAGTGCTTCTCTGCTGTTCATAGGGTTTTCAATGGCAGATTGATTTTTGGGAGCGGGTTGCTGGATCCTTCTCCCAGTATATATATAATTTTATTATATGTATATATTTTTTTCAGTACCAGGGGGTTGAACCCAGGGTCTTGCACATACTTTGGAAATCAAGTGCTCTACCACAGAGCTGCACCCCGAGCCCATTTTTTACATTTTATTTTGAGACAAAGTCTCTCTAAGTTATGCTTGCTGCCTCTAGCCTTGAACTTGCAATTACAGCTAGATTATCATGTTGTATTTTTACCAGGTAGTGATTAGAAATTTCATATTTTATATTAAATCGCTAGATGCAAAAATGGAAGGGGCCAAGTGATAGACAACTGCACTGTGCAGTTCTGACTCAAAGAAGCACATGCAGGTCCAACTTAAGAAATCATGACGCTAGTCTTGGCCTGTGTAGAAAGCCCTGGAGAAGAATGGGTACATTGTGAAGCTTCTGGCTTACTTATAAATCAGCTAGTGAGAGCTAAAGGCACATGGGATTTCAGCCAGTTGATGACTGGCCTACTTTTAATTTAGAATTGTAAGCAGGAGAAGAGGATGTTTTATAATCAGCCAAAATCCCAGTATGATTAAGATGTGCCCTGGAAGCAAATCAGGAGTTTTGGAAGTCCCCAAACACCCTTACTATTTAGTGTGCTACACACTGCCATACCAAATACTCCAGTAGATGAAAATGTCTCATGCTCTTAAACTCCCAAACTCCAACCTACTCCCAGGGACTCAGACAACGACTGCAATGTTAAGCTTTGGCCTCAAGAAGCATATTGGGGTTTAAATCTATAAGATGAGAGGACAAGAGGAGGGAGACTCAAGTCAATGATCTGTAAGGTTCCTTTTCTAGCTCTAAATTTTTCTATTCTCTGGGAATTGCTAAGTACCAGCAGAACTAAGCCCTTTAAGTTGTTCTAAGAGATTACAAACTCATATTCTTTTGTTTTGTTTTGTTTTGAGATGGGGGTCTCACCATATTGTTCAAGCTGGTCTCCAACTCTCAGGCTCAAGTGATCTTCTTGCCTCAGCCTCTTGAGTAGCTGAGACTACAGGCATGTGCCACCACACTCAGTCCTAACTTATTTCCCCCACAAAAGCAAACTACGGCTGGGTGTGTAGCTCAGTGGTAAAGTGCTTGCCTAGCATGTGCAGGCACCTGGGTACAATCCCTAACACCACAAAAAAATAAATAACAATAAATCAAACTCTACTGGTTCAAGAATAGTGATAGGAAGGCTGCAGTCACTTTGTTGCACCATCCCCTGCAACTTAATATTCTTTCAGTCTAAAACCTGCCAAATAAGACTGCACAAAGCTGATGGAAAAATAGTTACTGTCCCTACTAAATGTCCTACAGACTGCAGAACAGCTAATGTGGAGGCATGATTTTTTTTTTTCCCCTTTGGAGACAGGGTCTCCCTGTGCATCCCAGGCTGGCCTGGAACTCACAATCTTTCTGCCTCCCCTTCCTAGTGCTGGGATTACAGATGTGTGCCATCACGTCTGGCTGGAGTATGCTTCTAGAGAGAGGGAGAATGAAATAGCCATCTTCTCTGTGCCCATCCATACTCATCTGAGGCACATTTGGAAATGCAGCTTTGGCAGTCTCCTCATTTTATAAGCAACGAAAATATTACAGACTTGTTAGAACTTACCTGATTTCCATCAATCAAATCAAACCAAAATACAAAAACATTGCCCTCAATGCTAATGCCTTGGTTGAAAGTTCTCACAAATAGTATTAATAGTCACAAAATGAGGCTTCTGTTCCTATCAAGCTATGGCACTCAATGTCTAAAAAAGCTCCCACATTTAAAACACAACAAAGATAATTTCTGCCAACTCAGCAACAACAAAGCTGTTTGGATGCAGAGGGCTGGCTGGGGAACCATTCTTTCTCCATATTTGCACCATGCATCCTCAATCAACTCTTACAACAGTGGGAAAAGCAAATGGTATGTCAAAAAATCTCTTCTTCTATTAGGAACTTTCCTTAGAGGTGAATATTTTTCTATGGCCAGACTTACCACCTCAGAGAAAACTCTGGCTACAATTAATATTTGAAGGACCTGTCTCCTGCCTCATTGCTTACTTTTCCCATTGATTTCCAGATCCAACAACATATCAGTCACTGGGAAATTTAAAATCCATATTTAGGTCCTCTGATTCCCATTCTCAAATAAGATTCCCAAGGTGGTGGTGGTGTTGGGTGCTGTTGACCAGTCTGACTTATAGTGACCCTATGTACAACAGAACAAAACACTCCCAACTTCTGTGCCATGCACATGATCTTTTTTATGTTTAAGCCCATGGTTGTAGACACTGTGTCAATCCATCCAGTTGAAGGTCTTCCTTTTTTTCATTCTCCCAAATGTGATGTCCTTCTCCAGGGACTGGTTACTCCTAACAGCAGGTCCAAAATACATAAGACACAGTCTAGCCAGCCATATTTCCAAGGAGCACTCTGGTTGTACTTCTTCTAAGATGGGTCTGTTGGTTCTTTTGGCAGTCCATGGTATATTCAATATTTGTCTGCAGCACCATAATTCAAAAGCATCAGTTCTTCTCCTGTCTCCCTTATTCAATGTCCAGCTTTCACAAGCATGTGATGTGACTAAAAATACCGTGGCATGAGTCAGGCATACCTTCCCCTTTACTTTTCAATACTTTAAAGAGGTCTTATGCAACAGCTTTTCCCAATGCAATGAGTCTTTTGATTTCTTCACTGCTGCTTCTGTGAGTATTGATTATAGAACCAAGTAAAGCAAAATCTTGGAGAACCTCAATCTTTTTTCCATTTATCATAAAGTTCCTTACTGATTCAGTTGCAAGAATTATTTTCTTGATGTTGAGGTGCAATCCATATTGAAGGCTATGTTCTTTGATCTTCATCAGTAGATTGTTGGGAATCCTAGAGAAGACCTCGATGACAGGGGCCTATCTGGCCCACCTGGAGGACCAACATCTATCCTTCAGGGCATGGGATAACCCAGGGGATAGAGAGGAAACATGATGGGGATAAGGTTCATCTAGCCTGCTTGAAGGACTAACATCTATCCTCTAGAGCAAGATGGTGCCCGGTGACCCTTGTCCTACATCCTGGTCCTTCACTCCTACCCCTCCCATCGAATAATCCAAGATAGCCACTGACCAGTCCAGCTCTGGAGTGACCACCTCCATTCTGATTGGTCACCCAGAGCCCCCAATTGGTCAGCTAGGGGACAGCCATGATTGGTTTGGCCCACGCCTTATCCACCTACCAAAAGTGCACATTTCTAAGCCTATATTTGCATGTCCATTGGGACAGTTACTCCTGGCATGAGCTCTGCCCTGATTGGCCACTTCCCAGTCCACCCCCCTCCTTAGGTGTATGTAAGCAAGCCACTGGCCATCCTCAGTGTTGGCCCCAGCCCCATCCTCCGGGTGGTCCTCTATTCATCCTATTTCCATGGATCCCAACCAAAGCACCCTACTCCTAAGACTCACATCTTCACCATCAAAGATTTTCAAGCAAGACTGCAATCAAGACCAGGGCCCCTGAAGAGGTGAAGGATCCAATCAAGCCACGAAGAACTCTCCATTTTCTTCCCCTGCCTGGGGAGGAGAAAGAGAAGGCGAGCTGCGGAGAGCCAAGACCAGCGCAGACCGTTGGCATCAACAACATCCCTTTACTTATCCTTGCTCTCCTTTGCAGGAACAGCTTAATAAAACCCTACTTCCTATTTTTATAGTAAGAAGGCTCCCAAGGTTCTTCTCTTGGTTCCACCCACCAGCTCTTATCCTAACCCCGAGGATCCCTGGACAATGGTGGTGTTGAGGCAAGGCTCTGAGACCTTGGACAGGCTGGAGCTGAACCCTGACAGTAAATGTATCAAATCCTCTTCACTTTCAGCAACCAAAGTTGTGTAATCTGTATAACACAGGTTTTTAACAAATATTCTTCCAATCCTGATACCACATTCCTCTTCATAAAGTCTAGCTTCTCAAATTATTTGCTCTACATAGAGATTAAAGAGGTACAATGAAAGGATACAGCCCTGACACACATCTGTCCTGACTTTAAACCAGTGTTTCCTTGTTCTATTCCAATGACCATATACAGATTCCTCATGAGTACAATTAAGTGCTCTGGTATTCCTGTTCTTCACAATGTGATCCATAATTTATTGTGATCCACACAGTCAAATGCCTTTGCATAGTCAATAAAAGACAGACACCTTTCTGGAATGCTCTGATTTTGGCCAATATACATCTGACATCAGCAATGATGTGTCTGGTTTCAGGCCCTCTTCTGAATGCAGCTTGACTTTCTGACAGTTCTGTCAATATACTGCTACCATTGTTTTTAAATGATATCTAACAAAATTTTACTTGCATATGATATTGTTTGATAATTTCTGCATTCAGTTGAATCCCCTTTCTTGGGAATAGGCACAAATATGGATCTCTGCCAGTCAGTTGGTGGATGGCTGTTTTTAAATCTCTTGGCATAAACAAGTGAGCACCTCCAGTGCGGCATCTGCTTATTAAAACTTCTCATTTGGTATTCCTGGAGTCTGGTGTTTCACCAATGCCTTCAAGGCAGCTTCCATTTTTTCCTTCAGTACCATTGGTTCCTGATCATATGCAACCTCTTGAAATGGTTGATCATCCACCAATTCTTTTTGGTATAATATTGCTGTGTATTCCTTCCATCTTCTTTTGATGTTTCCTGACTTATTTAATATTTTCACTGTAGAATTCTTCACTATTGCCACTTGAGGCTTGCATTTTTTCAATTTTTAAGCTTGAGAAAAACAGAGCATGTTCTTCCCTTTTGGTTTTCTATCTCCAGCTCTTTGGACATATCATTATACTATTTAATTTCGTCTTCTCAAGCTGCCCTTTGAAATCTTTTGTTGAATTCTTTAACTTCATCATGTCTTCCTTTTACTTTAGTTCATCATCATTCAAGGGCAAGTTTCAGAGTCTCTTTTGACATACAATTTGGTCTTTCTTTTCCCCCTGTCTTTTTAATAACCTTTTGCTTTCCTCATGAATGATGTCTTTGATGTCATGCTACAACTCATCTGGTTTTCAGTCATGTCTAACACATCAAATCTGTTCTTGAGATGGCCTCTAAACTCAGGTGGGATATATACTCAAGTTCATACATTGGCTCTCGTACATGTTCTAGTTTTCTTCAGTTTCATTTTGAACCTGCATATGAGCAGTTGATAGTCTGATCCATAGTCTGATCCATCTGGTCTTGTTTTGACTTTTGATATTGAATTTTCCATCATCTCTTTCCACAAATGTAGTCAGTTTGGTTCTTGTATGTTCCATCTGGTGAAGTCCAGTGTATAGTCACCATTTACGTTGGTAAATAAATGTAAATGTATTTGCAATAAAAAAAAGTTGTTGGCTGGACAAAATCCTATCATGCAATCTCTAGCATCATTTCTGTCACCAAGACTATATTTTGTAACTACTGAGCCCTCTTTGTTTCCAACTTTTGCATTCTAATCACCAGTAATTATTAGTGCATTCTGATTGCATATTCCATCAATTTCAGACTGCAGAAGCAGGTAAAAAAATCTTCCCTTTCTTCATTTGTGGTCTTACTGGTGGCTGTGTAAATTTGAACAATAGTCATATTAATTGGCCTTCCTTGTAGGTGTATGGATACTATTCTATCACTGACAACATTGCACTTCATCTGTAGTTTTTGAATCTCCTTTTTTTTTTTTTTTTTTTATGTACCAAGAAGGAGTTGTTTGTTTTTGACAGTGGTTAGGGGTTGAACCCAGGACCTTGCACATAATTTGAAAGTCCTCTACCAGTGGACTGCATCCCCAGCCCATTTTAAATTTTTTGTCTTGAGACAGTCTACAGTCATAGCCCCCTAGCATCCAATCTCATCAAATTTCAGAAGCTAAGAAGGTATAGGGATAAATCTGGACAATTTAGGAAAAAAAACCAATTCTTGTGAATCTGCACAAGAAGCCTTAATAACTAAATTAGAAAAGCAAAAGGGACTTGCCAGAAAAGGCAAGCCAGGGACATGCCCGGGCTGGCCCAGGCAAGTTAGCCTCCCTCCCCCCCCACCCCACCCCCTGGAAAATCTCACTGCAACCTGCTTGGACATTTTGCAAAACTTTTTCAGCTCCTCTCTTGTGATTGGTTAGTTAATCCTAAACAGTGATTGGTTAGCCAAGGCTATTTAAGCAGCTGCAGTTCCCCAGTTCTCTCCACAGGGCAACAGAATCATCTCTGGATTGTGGGGAGGCTCCTCTGCTGCCACCACTGCCACCGCCCACTCAGACTGTGTCACTTATGCCGTAACCTCACTGGGTTTCCCCACCCTTCTAAGGGCAGAGGCAATAAAGAGCTGTGTGTGTTTGCAAAGGAAAACATCCTGAGGCTTTTCCTTTTCCTCCACTGTGCTTGCCCTGCTCCTGAGGGTCCCAGGGCAGCTGGGGTAAAGGTATAAAGGTATTTATGTATGCAGCACTCCGCCAGTAATATCCGGGCCAGACCAGGAGGGCCCCACAAGCAGGGTTGGGCCTGGTTTGTGTTTGGATGGGAAACTGCCTGGAAATATCAGGTTCTGTAGGCTTTGGAGAAGGATGTGGCAGCCCATTCTGGAAACAATCAGCCATTGAAAACCCTATGAATAGCAGATAAGCGCTGATATACTGCCGGGCATGGCACAGTGTCAGGTAGTGTTTTGTTCTGTTGTACATAGGGTCACTATGAATCAGACCCAACTCGATAGTACCTAACAACAACAATAATGTGGTCTCACTCAATTATGCAGGCTGCCTCTGGCCTCAAACTCCTCCATCTTCCAAGTCACTGGGATTACAGGTGTGAGCCACTGTGCCTGGCTTACAAAGAGGTTTGAAGAACATTCTTCCCATGCTTTCATTTCTTCTACTGTCTTTTAAAAAATGGGAAGCAAAGTCTCTTATCCACAGAATGATCTGTTGTATGTAGCAACTAAAACATCACATTGCAGCTAGGTGCTGTGGCATGCACCCATAACCCCAGCTATATGGAGGCTAAGGTTGGAGAATTATAAATTCAAGCCCAGTCTGAGCAATATAGCAAGACCAATCTCAAAAAAAAAAAGAAAAAAGAAAAGGAAAAAACAGGAAGGAAGGAAAGAAAAAAGGAAATTGGATTCTTATCTTCTACCATATACAAAATGGATTAAAGGTTTAAATGTAAGATCCAAAACAGTAATTCTCTTAGGAGAAAACATAAGGGGAATTTTTTTTTTTTTTCAACAGTCTTGCTGTGTCATCTATGATGGCCTGAAACTCACTTTGTAGCCCAAGCTGGCCTCAAACTGTCTTCAATCCTCCTGCCTCAAGCTCCTAACTACTGGAATTACAGACATGTACCACCATGCCCAGCTATACAGGGAGAAACTTTCAAGACATTAGTATTAGCAATGATTTTGTGAATATGACATCAAAAGCATAGGCAACAAAAATAAGTGGGATTATATCAAACAAAAATCTTCTGCACAACATAAGAGACAATCAACAGAGTGAAAAGATAACCTACTTTATGGTAGAAAATATTTGTAAACCTATATCTGATAAAGAGCTAATATCCAAAATACATAAGACACTCCTATAATTCAATAGTAAAAAGAAACTAATAACCCAATTTAAACAGGCTAAGGACATGAATAGACATTTCTCCAAAGAAAATATAGAAATGCCCAATAGGTATATGAAAAAAAATCCAATGTCCAGTCCTCAGGGAAATCCAGATCAAAATCACATTGAAGTATCACTTCACACTTGTCAGGATGGCTATTAGTGACAAAACAAAATATAACAAGTGTTGACAAGGATGTGGAGAAATTGAAACCCTGGCCCACTGTTGGTGGGAATGCAAAATGGTGCAGCAGTTATGGAAAACAGTATCAAGATCAATCAAAACTTAAAAATAAGCCAGGCACGGTGGTACACGATTTCAATTCCAGGGACTTGAGAGATAGAGGCAGGAGGATTGCAAATTTGAGGCCAGAGGCAGCTTGTGTAACTTAAGAAAATCGTGTTTCAAAACGAGAGTTAAAAATGGACTGGTGGTATGGGTCAGTGGTTGAGCATTTGCAAAAAGCATGCATGAGGTCCTGGGTTCTATTTCCCAGTACTGGGAAAAAAATAAAACTTAAAAATAGATCTATTATATGAATCAACATTCTCCCTTCTGGCATTTATGCAAAAAACCTGAAATCAAGATTTTGAAAAGATACTAGCACTCCTATGTTCGTTGCAATAACCAAGGTATACAAACAACCTAAATGCCCATTGATAGACAAAGTATAATATATACATACAACAGAACACTATTCAACATTTTTTAAAAGGCAATTCTCCAATATACTATAACATGGATGAACCTTGAGGATATTATGCTAAATAAAATAAGCTAGTCGCTGAAAGACCAATACTGCATGATTTCACTAAAGGTATCTAAAATAGATTCACAGATTCAAGAGCAGAATGGCAGTTATGAGGAGACAGGGAAGGGGACATGTATGGTTAACTAATCAATGGACATGAAGTTTCAGTAATGCAAGAGGAATAAGCTCTAGAGATGGGCTATCCAACATTGCACAATAATACAGTGTATACCTCACAATTTAAGGGAGTAGATCTCAGGTTAAGTATTGTTTCTTCCCACTGAACCCACAGCTTAGAATTGTCCTAAAAACTGTTACAAAGGAGTTCCCACAGGGGAATGCCCAAACCATACTAAGATGGAGCCAGTTGGGATTCCAAAGAAAGAAGCACTAGGCCAGGTGCAGTGACACATGCCTATAATTCCAGCGACTCAGAGGCAGAGGCAAGAGGATAGCAAGCTGGAGGCCAGAGGCAGCCTGTGTAACTTATGGAGACTCTGCCTCAAGAAAAACAATGAAGAAGGTGGCTGGGGGTGCAGTTCAGTGGCAGAGCACTTGCACAGTACATGCAAGGCCCTGGGTTCAGCCCTCAGGTACTGAGAAAGAAAGGAAGGAAGAGGAGAGGACAGGATAGGAAAGGAGAAGGGAAGGGAGGGGAGGGGAGGAGAAAGGAGGAGAAGGTAGGGGGATGGAGGAGAGAAGAGGGGAGGAAAGAGGAAGGAAGGAAGGAAGGAAGGGGGAGGGAGGGAGGGAAAGATAAAAAGCGCATGTTTGTAATCCCAGTGACTCAGGAGGTGGAGGCAGAAGGATCGCAAGTTCGAGACCAGAGGTAGTCTGCTTAATTTAGCAAGACCCTGTCTCAAAAAGTTAAAAAATGGGCTGAGGGTGCAGCTCAGTGGTACAGCACTTGCAAAGCACGCAAGCGCGAGGCCCTGGGTTCAACTCCCAGTACCGCCAAAAAAAAAAAAAAAAAAAAAAAAAAAGGAAGGAAGGAAGGAAGGGTGGGCGGGTGCAGGCCAGAATGATGAATCCAAAGCGTTAATGAAATTTATAGAGTGCTGCAGATAATCTTCTCCGTAGACAGCGAGTAAGGACAGTTGTTCTATTTAGGTATGTATGTAGCAAGGGAGTCAAGATAAACAATTCATATGAAAGTTTAAGGAATTTTGGCTCAAGGCCAGAGCCAGTTTCTTTCACTGTTTTGGGAAATGACCTAAATACCTTTACCAGAGTCTGGGAACGTTCAAGGCTCTAGCTTAAGCTGAAGCAAGCTAGAAAAAACCTGCATCTGGCCAGGTCACAAAGTGGTCAAGGCCTGCTGTGACTTGGTCAGAACACAGAAAGCAGGAGGAACTAGGGGAAACCATAAGTGTTCCTTCCACAATAAATTTTTTTTTAAAATAAATCTTACTAAGACCTTAGTTATAAATGAATTTTAGGAGGATACACCACTTCCCCCTACCCCCAGTATTGGGGACCAAACCCAGGACCTCATACATGCTAAGCAGGTGCTCAACAGAATGAAACATTCCCCAACATTGTGCCATGTCTGGCACTGTGTCAGTGCTTCTCTGCTATTCACAGGGTTTTCAATGTTGATTGTTTTGGGATTGTTTTGGAAGTAGGCCACGAGGTCCTTCTCCCATTTTTTGCAGTGCTGGGGATCAAACCCAGGGCCTCAGAGTCCACAAAGCTACCCACTGAGCTACACCCCAGCCTAAGTAGGGTATATTAGAGGATAATCTTCAGGAAATGACCTCCAGTCCAACTTTTTCAGAGAATTAAATGAAACATGTGACTGAGAGAGAGATCATTATTCAGATAAAAAATAAAGTCCACAGCACAGGGAACTTTAGACATCAACAATGTGAAGTTGAGAGGATTGCTATAGTAGGCTGAAGAAAGGCTCCTAAAGCATCAATGCCCTAAACTCTGTAACCATTGAACATGTTACTTTATATGGCAAGAGACTTTTTGTTTTTATTTTTGTTGTTTTGTTGCTGTTTGAGACAGGGTCTGGCTATGTAGGCCAGGCTGGCCTCAAACTTGCACTGATCATCCTGTCTCAGCTTCTCAAGTGCCGGGATCATAGACATGCACCACCACGCTCAACTATATGGCGAGACACTTTGCAAACATGATTAAGGGTTTAAAACAGAGATTAACCTGGATTATCCAGGTGGCCACAAAGATGCAATCACAAGTGTGCTTACAGGAGAGAGGCCGAGGGAGATTACTAGTACAGAAGAGAAAGCAATGTGATGAAGGGAGAAGGGCCTAACATGATGCAGCTGCAAGCCAAACAATGCTGGCAGTCATTAGAAACTGGGGGAAGATTCTCCCCCAGATCCTCTGGAAAGAACCAGGAACATTATGTTAGCCCAGTAAAACTGATTTTGACCCTTTGACTTCTAGAGCTGTGAAAATACAGTTTTAAGCCACTAAGGTTATAGCGATGTACTATAGCAACCATAGGAAATAAATACAATCACTAACACAGTATCTCATCAATAAAAGTCCAGGATACACATTTGTTTTATAAAATGATGTTAAAAACAAAAAGCACCAAAGATTCCTCATCTCTGGGGTTATGTTGTTCCTTTAATCTATCTCTAAGAGAGGTTGGGTGAAAGACAAGGACAGAATCGTATCATTGCTACTTCATTTAACCTCTTACTTTTTAATAAAACACTTTCTCCTAGATATTGATACTAAGGAAAACCAAAAATATTTAAAATCAGCAAATACTTGTAGGGATACAGAGAATTTTTTTTACATAAAGGCATCATAGTGTATAAGCATGTTACCTTGACACTGTCACATACAAAAAGGGAGAATCCTATAGCCTGTAACAGAAACATTTTTTTTCCATACTGGCACTTGAACCCAGAACCTCTTGCATGCTAGACAAACATACTACCTATACTCCTAGCCCCAGAAACTATACTTTTTTTTTTCTTTTCCCTTCTGGTACTTAGGGGTTGGATCCAGGGCCTCAAACATACTTTGCAATTGCTCATTACCAATGAGTCACACCCCAACTCCTTTTTTAACTTTATTGTGAGACGAGGTCTCGCTAAATTGCACAGGCTGCCTCTGGCCTTGAAGTTGTGATACTCCTGCCTCTGCTTCCCAAGTCACTGGTATTACAGATGTACACCACTGTGCCCAGCCAGAAACTATAATTTTTAAGAGAATAATTTGGGGTTTTCTGTTGTTCTTTATTTTTGTTTGGTTGTTTTTACGTTTTTGAGAGACAGTCTCCCTATGTAGCCCAGGCTGGCCTCAAACTCACAGTTCTCCTGCCTCAGCCTCCCATGTGCTGGGATTACAGGTGTGCATCACCATACCTGGCTAAGTGAAAAGTTGTAATTGTTATACAAGATACACATGGGTCTCAGATCTACTCAAAATAAGGTGGTAAATACACTACTAATGGAATTATACACTGCATTTACTGAGGTTTACAGGAGAAATCCAGATCTGGATAAAACGCTGATCTCATTAAGAAAGAATGTGTATCTCACTAGCTCTGAATGTTGATGTCACAATTACTCCTAGAACCATTATCAGACACTCAACAAATATACTATCTTCATGGATATAAGTTCTGGATATTAGTATGTTTTGATCATCTCAAATTGCTAAATGAGTTGTACAAATGCCTCTGTATTGTCTGCTTAGTTAACAATTACATGCTTCAAAAAGGTGAAAATTAACCTTTTCTAAAATAGTTGCATAGCATGGAAGAACTACACAAAGAAAACTTTAGTACATTCAGTAAGTATTCACAAACAGAGTATATAAAAATTAGACTTTGGCACCAAGGGTAGTGGTACATGCCTGTAATCCCATTATTTGGGAGGCAGAAACAGGAAGATCCCAAATTCTAGGCCAGCCTGGACTAAGACCTCATCTAAAGAAACCAAGGACCAAGGATATAGGGATAGAGCTGAATGGTAGAACACTTGCTGAGTATGCAGGAGGCCCTGGGTTTAAACCCCAGTACTGTTTAAAAAAAAAAAAACTTAACTGCTAAAGTAAAATTATAGAAAGCCTTGAAGCTGAAAGATGTCATCACATACAGAATAGGGCCAAATATTGATAATTGTGTGTGTGTGGGGGGGTTGTATTACAAAATGAATTTGACAAGTCAGTAAATGTATTTATAACCATAACAGCTGTTACTAAGAATGTAATCACAGATTCCTAATTTTATTCTAATCTTAAAATGTGTTAAACTATTAAGAATTTAGCTGAGAAACTTTTAGAACTTCAGTTTTTAACACCTCAAGTCAGAGAAAAGAAAATATGCACATAAAAATTAGGTTACTTATGGGTACATAAATGTTAAAAATTAACTACTTTTTCAGATATGATAGGAGAACAAGAGTGGGTTGACTATATGGTCATTTTGAAAAGGAAAATCTAATTTTAACTCTTAGATCTATATAGAATAATTAAAACAAGTGGAGCCTAATTTCCCCATCACTATGATTTCTCCATTTCTCCTCTTCTTAGAATATTCATTTTAAAAATCAATGGTTTGCCAAGCTCAGGTTCAATAATCTTTCTTTTAAAAGACCTCTATGTACGTGTGCATTTTCAAGATTCTGTAAATAAGATTAAGGATAAATAGAAGCTGCTTCATATAGGTCTTACCTAGTATAGTGAGTCAACTTCATAGACCAGTGAGTATTAGTGAGGTATCAACATGAATACAAAAGCAAGACCACAAACTGAACTTTTCTTTCGGAGATTTGTTTTTCTTTCTTTTTTTCCCCTTATGATCAATTCCAAACACACAGTACAGGGAGGATGGAATGAGTAAGAAAAAAAAATCATACTTTATTTCCCTTAGTGTTAACACTAAGTCATATATTCAAAATGTGTTTCAAAATACTTAGCCAGATCTCTAATTCCAGTCACTATCTTAGTTCAAAGGTTCACTAACAGTCAAGCAACAAAATCCATTGTGAGACACCATCTAGAGAGAACAGCTACACTGCTATATATAATTTATTAACTTAGTAGTTTAGTCTCTCAATATTTAGCAAGTTTGTTTAAAAACTACTATTTCCATTGGTTTAAACTGACATTAATATAAATGCATAATTTCAAAGTCAACATTCCTTTCATGGTGAACTTCTTAAATGAAAGTTTTGGATTGTGATACAGTAATGGCTGTGGCTGCTGGGCTAGTACTCTTCAAAGCCAAAAAGATGGCTGGATAGGAAAGGCATAACCTAAACATACACACTCTCACTATGCTACGATTTGCCCACATTTTTCTGTACATGCTTATCTCATAACACAGTATAAATTATTTTCTCAAATTTGAAAAAACAACAATCAAGATGAGTGCATTTTCGTCTTCATTTCAAAATAATTCTTAAATGAAAGAGTTCCTTGTGTTTGTTAAAGCTGGTCATGAGATGGCTTTGAATGCTTTCTTCACTACACGTACAATTTTTTCACTCTATCTTAATGTCTTATAACAATCAGTTTGGCAATAAGATCTCCAGTGCTTTATGAAAAACTTCATCCAATAGATTATAAAATAAATCTGCTCCTAAATTCTCAAGACACTGAATTATGAACAAAGCCCAAAAAAGGTATGACCATTCATGAACACCACTGGAACTTGTGAATTATTGCAAAGAATCTCACATGTGCGTACAATTCAAACATAAACTTTGGGGGACAGGGCTTATAATAAATACTACACTACAGTATTTTCGCATTTCTATTAATGCTACCTATGGTTAGACGAAAAGATTAATATTACTAACAGGAAGTCAAACTATATTAAGTCAAACTATATTAACTAGTTTTTAAGTTGTTAGAACTTTCCAAAACAAAGATAAGCAAGAGCCTACACCAATACAGTTTTCCTTTAGTGTAATATAATTGCTAGTATGAGGTATAACCTGCAAGCAACTAATACAAAATAAATAGGTAGAAGCCACCATTAAATTATAGTCTGACCAATAAGTTTCTCACATAATGGAAGTTTGGAGAGAGGACTAAGCGAAATGAGACTGGATAGACAGAGCAAGTTTCCAGTGGGAACAGCATTTACATGCCTTATCATTATCATGTATTCAGTATTGTATTGTTGCAAAAAGATAAATCCTTTCCAAGTATGCTGGCCTTAATATACTTTATGTAGCATAGTAAGATTATTTAAGTATTACTAATGGCTCATTTGTATTTATATTTTGATATACACATAATCATTTATGCATATCAAAAACTACAAACAGAATTTTAAAATCTTTTATCTCATTTTAGAAAAGGTAGCAGTTAAGATAGAATTACATACTACAGAATTTTATAAAATAACAAAACTTAGGGATGAAACCAAAGGAAAATGTTACCATCTCTTTAGTTAAACAGCTTCTGTGAAACCTCAAGCTCACTTATCTTTTCTATAGATAGGTTTCTTCGAGGAGGATTGTGATCCAATGATTGTTTAGCAGCAATTTTACCAAACCGTAAATTCTTTTATTAACAGGCATTATAAACAGATAATACTAATCTTATTTAAAAACCATGAGTGCCACACTGGTGAATATACAGCTCATGAATAACTTAAAAAGTATTTCCCATTTTAAAAGGCAACACATAGCATACAAAAACCTATACTAAACAAAGAAGCTGTAATATGGATACATGATTGATGTGTCTAAAATGATATATATATATACACAATACATAATTAATGTTAATTATGTGATCAGTACATTTTTCTATATGATTCCCTTCATGCTTCGCTTTCCCCAGAAACTGAATTCTGAACTTCCTCTTCTAAAATTGGTACAATCAGGTTATCCTTGGACATCAAATTATATTTCATCACAAATTTAGTAAACCGATGACATAAAAATGTTTCATTCTGTAGAAAGGAAGAAAAAAAATGTTATTTTAATATCCAAAATCAAAAACCTAGAAATAATATCAATATATATTATTGGCACTCTGATAAGACTGCATTAGCATAATTACTAAAATACACTTACTTCATATTCATCAAATATCTGCCGGTGATGAAAATAAGCATGTGAAAATATTCTGTAAATTCTACGGCATACTGATCCTAGTTTTGCTACAGATGATTCTTTTATGCTAACCCTAAAAATAGAAAAGAAATCATATATTCATAGAATTAGATAAAATGTTAATAATAACACTATCTAATCTTCTCAGTTTGCAAGTGTGGAAATTGAAACCTAGGGAAAATAATTGAGTGGTCTAACATCATAGGGCTAGCAAGTGCCAGGAGCAGGCTGGAAACTCCAGCTCTTTACTCTTGGGCCAGTGCTCTTTCTACTTAGCCAAAGTACCTAAATTAAATTCAGTATTAAGTTCTGACACTTTGTTAAAGTTTAATGCAGTTAAAATGAATCTATAACTACTCAAACTTAGTAAAACTATGTTTTATAACATTAGTACTTTGTCCACTATAGGTAATTAAAATTTCTAAAAGGAACCAGCCATCGTGCCACATGCCTGAGACTGAGGCAGGAAGATCAATGTGAGTTCAAGGCCAGCCTGGTCTACATAGTGAGTTCCAGGACAGCCTAGGCTAGCTACATAAAACTTTGCCTCAGAAAACCAAAAATCAAAAACCACAAGACAAAACAACAAACAACAAAACAACAAAAACAAAAAGAACTTACTAAAAGTAATCATTGTTTCATCCTACAGAAATTAATTTCATTTTCATTACCTTTTTTGACAAGTCAAAAGTGTACATTTCTGACAATTCTTTTAAAATATGTATAGGATACTGAGACAAAATTTAGGGTATTATTTTATTTTATTTTATATGAACTTTTTGGAGCTAATCACATTTTGGTGGGAAAAAATCTCCAACTCCATCTGCTTAGTTACAAGTATCTTAGTAGAATTAGACCAGTCACAGACTTCCTCAATAATATGATACATGCACAATTTCTTCCCAGATCTTAAAAGTCTATAGAGAAGAATAAGGAATCCTTCAAAAATAAGCAGTCTAACTTAGGAAAGTCTTTAGGCATGCTGTATAAGGGGAGGGTGAGTTTGACTATCAGAGATTCAAGTGAGCAAGTACATAAATATCTTAACTGTGAAACTTGAGCAGGAGAGCCCTGTTTTTGAATGACACACAGCAGCAGGGACTAGCCTTGACTCACCTGGTCTATGAGCTTTGGAAGCCAAGTTCTACCAAATTAAAAACTTGAACAAATTGAATAAGCCAAGTATACCACTTATTGTTGTTGTTGTTAGGTGCCATCGAGTCAGTATCCAACTCATAGCGACCCTCATAGGGTTTTCAGGGGCTGACTGTTTCGGGATTGCATTGGGAGTGGATTGCCAGGCCCTTCTCCCATTTTTGCGGTGCTGGGAACTGAACTCAAGTCCTCAGAGACTGCAGCACAGCGCTCTACCAACTGAGCTAAATCCCAGCCCAAGTATACCGCAGTTTATAAAAAAAAAACAACAAGCCCGACATGGTGGCGCACACCTGTAATCCCAACAGCTAGAGAGGCAGAGGCAGGAGGATCGCAAATTCAAGATCAGAGGGAGTCTGTGTAATTTAGCAAAACCCTGTGTCAAAAAATAGAAAAAAACAGGAGCCGGGCACAGTGGCGCACGCCTATAATCCCAGCAGCTTGGGAAGCGGAGGCAGGAGGATTCCAATTTCAAGACCAGAGGCAGTCTGCCTAACTCAGCGAGACCCTTTCTCAAAAAGTAAAGAAATGGGCTGGGGGTGCAGCTCAGTGGTCCAGCACTTGCAGAGCATGCAAGCACAAGGCCCTGGGTTCAACCCCCAGTACAACAACAACAACAACAAAAAAGTAAAAAGATGGGCTGGGGGTGCAGCTCAGTGGTACAGCACTTGCAAAGCACGCAAGTGTGAGGCCCTGGGTTCAATCCCCAGTACCACAAAAAAAAAAAAAAAAAAAAAAAAAAACCACTGTTTAATTTAGTTTAAAAACATCAGCCTTTTAAATGAAACCCAAAGAGTTTAACATCATGTCTAAAGTTTTGTTTACCTGCTGGGAAAATATTTATTGCTATTCAGAAGACATGCAGCACCATCAAGCGTGTGTCTTGTGTAGTCTATAGCAGGACACTAGAAAAGAAAAAAATTAAAACTGCATCAACAAAACCTCTACCTCTTAGATTAGGTGTACTTATTACACTGGTATTGTTTTAGTTTTTCTCCATCACTGTGACCAAATATCTAACAAAAATAACTTAAATGAGAAGGATTTATTTTAGCTCATGACTCAGACATTTCAGTCCACTGTGGTGGGGAGTGCATGGTGGAGGAGAGTTGTTCAATTCTCCTCAGCCAGGAAGCAGAGAGAAGTCAGGAAGGGGCCAGGACAAGATATGCTCCTCAAAGACACATTCCTCAGTGACCTACTTCCTCCAATCAGGTCCTACTTTCCACAGTTTCCACCCACTGCTAATAGCTTGTTCAAATTCGAATCCATTAATGGATTAAATCATTCATTAAATCAGAGCTCTCATGATCTAATCATCTCTAGAAACATCCTCACAGACACGTCCAGTTGTGCTTTACTAATCTACTAGGTATTTTTAATCCAATCAAGTTGACAAGCAAGACTAATCATGAAAGGTATCTTATTCCAAAGGGATGAGCATATTCTAATGTCTATAATCCCAGCAATTTAGGAGGCAGAAGCAGGAGGATCACAGGTTCCAGGCCACAGGGAGCCTGTAAAACTTAGCGAGATCCTGCCTCAGGATAAAAAAATAAAATAAAAACGGGGCTGGGAGTGCAGCTCAGTGGTAGAGCACGTGCCTAGCATGCTGAGGCCCTGGGTTCAACCCTCCGGTACCAGAAAAAAAAAAAAAAAAACCTTACAATGAGATGGATTATAAAATACAACATTATATCAAGAAATAAAGCAAGCTTCATTATCACCATGAACTACATCTGGCTTCTAGAAGGTACATTAACTAGTCACCCAATTTCATTCCCAACACTGATCCCAGAGGAACATCTGATCATCTAATCCAACCATCTGCCTACACAACTAAGGAAACTGAGGGCTTGAAAGGTTAATGGTATATGTGAGATCACAAACTTTGGAAGGACTCAAAATCAATACCCAGATACACGAATTCCTAATCTACTAGTTATACTTTACCAAGCCACCATCCAGAAGCTTCCTTCCCTTTGTAACTATCTCCAGGATCCACTGTCTTCTTATATCTTAGAAAACAACCCTTATTATCCCCCTGGCACCCTACACCCCCCTTTTGAATTTTAACATAAAAATGTGAAGTATCTTTAAATTTTAATAGACATGTTTTATCCTATTCTATTTATCAGAAACCATGAAATCTATTATCTTGTGGCTAATCAGTAAAGGAAATACAAAACTGCAACATAATTCCTCTCAATCAGTCCTTGTGAAAGCAGAGAGAGAGAAACATCAAGGGAAAAAAGACTAGGAATAAGCCAGGGAGTCACCCAGAAGGAGAAAACAACTAGAGAAAGGAATAACAATGACTTTAGCTTTAGTCAGTAATTAGAATGTTGTTCAAGTGCTGAGACTAAAGCCGGTATTTAGAAATGTAAATTAATAACTATTAAATATGGGGCTGCCTGCAGCTGTACCATTGTGGTGTCTGACCCCGTCAGATCTTGGAAGCCAAGCAGGGTCGGACCTGGTTAGTACTTGGACAGAAGACTGCCTGGGAACACCAGTTGCTGAAGGCTTGGGAGAAGGCCCTGCAACCCACTCCCAAAAAACAATCAGCCACTGAAAACCCTATGAATAGCAGAGAAGCAGTGATGATAGTATTCATCTGCTGTATGTAGGGACACTATGAGTTGGACACTGACTCGACGGCACCTAATAACAATAACAATTATGGGGCTGGAGTTTAGCTTAGCTGGTAGAATGCTACTCCACACATTCTGAGGACCCGAGTTCGATCCCCAACACTGCACAGGGTTTTATGTTGTTGTTGTTGTTAAGTGCCGTCGAGTCGAGTCCGACTCATAGCAACCCTAAGTACAGCAGATCGAAACACTTGCCGATTCTGTGCCAGGCAAACGATCTTATTTATGTTTAAGCCCATTGTTGCAGACACTGTGTCAATCCATCTGGTGGAGGGTTTTCCTCTTTTCCGTTGACATGCCACCCTCCCAAACATGATGTCCTTCTCCAGGGATTGATCTCTCCTGACTACATGTCCAAAATATGTAAGACGCAGTTATATATATATATATATTTATATATAAAAATTTTCATCCCAGTGTCTAGTATTAAGGGTTGAACCCAGGTCCTCATGCATGGCTAAGCTCTACTATTGAGCCTCATCCCTCCCCTACATTTTTATTTTTTATTTTGAGACAGTCTTGCAAAGTTGCACAGACTGCCTCCGGCCTTGAATTTAGAATTTTCCTGCCTCAGTCTTCCAAGACACTGGAATTACAGGCATGAGCCATGGCACCTGACCAAGATATATTACTTTGTTATAGCCAGTGAATCATATGAGTTCTAGGACATGCAACTACTAAATTATAAGAAATTAATAAGCTAATAAGAAATTAAAAAACAGTGCTGTGGTAATAACCTTATAGAAAGAAACTCTAAACCAAATGGCAAAAAGAATAATGAATTAAAAACTCCAAAAACCTATCCACCAACGTTTTAGATTTATGTTGTGATGACACTATTATTAGTCATTCTATTTCATAAATCCTCACCTCTTTTGGAGTTTTATGAGCTGCACAAAGGAAAATCCATTGTTCAGTTGCTGTCATTTGAGTACAAGTATCTGGATGGCATTCACTCTGTTAAAAATAATATTTCTTAGTATGTAAAATAATGAAAAAGTTATTATTTGGCTTACTACATTTCCATGTAAAATACAAGGAGAAAATAAGAAATTTGGGATAAGCGTAAGCACATGAAATTACAAAAAGAGAAAAATATGGGAACTTTCAATTAGAGCTTTTAAGATAAAGAAAATATTACCTGAAGTTTGACAGCAAGTCCATTTAGTTCAAGACAGAATTGCCTGAAAATGCAAATACATAAATGAAAAAAATCACATTTATTCTCCAAGGCTTTGTTTGTTTCTACTGTATTATTTTTTTCAGATGAGATTTTACTGTGTTGCCTAGGCTGGTCTCAAACACACTGACTGTCAACCCTCCCACCTCAGCTTTCCAAGTAGATGAGACTATACCAACTGAAATGGTAAAGGCACATTTCTTCCAAAAACTTACAAATGAAAGAATAAAAACCAATGACTCAAATAATATTTAATATCAAGGGCAGTGAGCTGATCACACCCTTATATACAATAAATTGGTATAATTTTTCCGGGCAGTACCTTGGAAATTTTACCAAGACCATTAAGAAGGATGTACATTTTGGCTAAGTTTGTCTTCTAAGAATCTATTGTAATGAAATATCAGAACTGCACAAAGAAACATTACATAGATGTTCACATTAACCATACGTACATGAGAAAATTTGGGAAATCATCTGATTAATAATTAGAGGGTAGTGAATTATTGATACATATAAACATATGAAAGATAAACATCTGTATTTATAGTAATATTCCAGTTAAATGAAAAGATATATACATATATACATTTATATATGTGTGTGTATATATATATATATGTTTATACATGAACAGTTACACAGAAAAAAGACTAGACTTTTTGTACTTATATATATTTTCCAGGTCTTGTTTTATTTTTTTAGACAAAGTCTTGCTCTGTAGCCCAGGCTAGCCTCTGACTCTTGACCACTCTGGCTCAGCCTCCCAAGTGGTGAGATAATAGGCATGAGCCGCCATGCCAGGCTGCCAAATTTTGTTCTGACTACAAACATTATACTATTTTAAAAATGTCAGGGCTGGCCAGGTGCTATGGCACATGCCTGTAATCTGAATGACTCAGGAGGTGGACACAGAAAGATCACAAGTTTAAAGCCAGAGGCAGCCTGTTTAACTTAGTGAGACCTTGTCTCAAGATTTAAAAAAAAAAAAAAATGAAAGAGGGGTCTGGGCAATACAGCTCAGTGGTAAGAGCATTTTCAAAGCATGCATAAGATCCTGGAGTCAGCACCCCAGCACCACAAAAATTAAATATAAAAATGTACACAATATGAGAAAGAAAATAAGCATGTGACAATAATACATGAATACAATCCCCCCAAAGTGGTTAATGGGACACAAAAAGGAAAAACAATAGCATAAGGATAAAATTTTATATAAAGCTTTTATGTTTTGTCTAATACACAGCTCATAGTCTAGGTCAAACAAGGAGAAAAATGTTTTCTTAGATCTGAAATATAAACCTTGTATGTTAGAAATCAGACTTCATTTCTTAGGAATTATGCTCCTAGTAAAAACAACATGCTCATTGGGAACATAGGGTGTATACTTAGCGTGAATAATCCCCTAGGTCCTCAGCAACTCCCCTGTTCCAAAAAAAAAAAAAAACCCTGAAAATAGGCATGGTGTTAAATGCCTATAATCCCACACTCAGGAGTTTGAGGCAGAAGGAGTCAGAGTTCAAGGCCAGCCTGGGCTACATAGTGAGTTCCAGGCCAGCAAGGGCTACACGCAGAATCTTGTCTCAAAAAGAACAGACACTTGAGTTTGTGACCAGCATGGGCAACATACTGGTATCTCATCTCAAAAAACAACTCATTTATTTTCAACATTAATACAAAAAGATAAGTAGTTCTCGACATTGATGACTGATTTAAGTAAAGCAAAGCACATACTATACTAAAGTATTCTGTACCTTGGGTTATAGGAAAGTGTAAATGAGCCACACGTGGTGGCACACACCTGTAAATCCCAGCAATCGGGAGGCAGAGGCAGGAGGATCAAAAGTTCAAGCCCAGCCTCAGGCTACATAGTGAGGCCCTGCTTAAAAAAAAAAAAAAAAAAGAGTACGGATATAGCTCAGTGGTACACTGCATGTTCAGAAAGCAGAGGCCCTGGATTTCATCCCCAGTACCTTAAATAATCAAATTATTTGTATAAGAAACTGATAACTCAAAGAAGTCTTAGGATACTGAAATTGCTGAATTTTTATAAGAACTTTTATGTTCTTTGCTGTTAGGTGCCGTTAAGTCAGGACAAAGCTAAACAACTCTATGTACAACACAACGGAACACTCCCTGGTTCTGTGCCAGGCACACCATCTTTTTTATGCTTAAGCCCATTGTTGCAGCCACTGTGTCAATGCATCTAGTTCAGGGTCATCCTTTTTCTCGTTGACTTGCCACTCTCCCAAACATAATATCCTTCTCCAGGGATTGGTCCCTCCTGACAACATGTCTAAAATACATAAGACAGTCTAGCCAGCCATCCTAGTTTCCAAGGAGCACTAGGTTTGCACTTCTTTTAGGACAGATCTGTTGGTTCCTTTTGCAGTTCATGGTATATTCAATACCTGTCTCCAGCACCATAATTCAAAAGCATCAATTCTCCTCCTGTCTCCTTTATTCAATGTCCAGGTTTCACAACCGTATGATGTGATTGAAAATACCATGGCATGAGTCAGGTGAACCTTCATCTTCAATGTGACATCTTTACTTTTCAGCACTTTAAAGAGGTGAAACAGCTTTTCCCAGTGCAATGTGTCTTTTGATATCTTGACTGCTGCTTCCATGGGTATTAATTACAGAATCAAATAAAGCAAAATCTTGGACAACCTCAATCTTTTCCCCATTTATCATGAAGCTGCTTACTGATCCAGTTGTAAGGATTTTTGTTTTGCTGATGTCGAGGCACAATCCATACTGAAGGCTGTGTTCTTTGTGCTTCATCAGTAAATATTTCAGATCCTCTTCACTTTCAGCAAGCACAGTGTGTCATCTGCATAACAGATTGTTAATGAGTCTTTCTCTGATCAAGATGCAGTGTTCTTCTTCACAGAGTCCAGCTTCTCAGATTATTTGCTCAGCATAGAGACTGAAGAGATATGGTGAAAGGATACAGCCCTGATGTACACCTTTCTTGACTTTAAACCAGGCAGTTGTTTCCCTGTACTGTTCAAATGACTGCCTCCTAGGTCGATGTACACATTCCTCATGAGTAAAATTAAGTGCTCTGCTATTCCCATTCTTCACAATGTTATCCATAATTTATTATGATCCACACAGTCAAATGCCTTTGCATAGTCAATAAAACATAGACAGACATCTGGTATTCTCTGCTTTCAGCTAATACCCATCTGACATCAGCAATGATGTCCCTAGTTCCACATCCTCTTCTGAATCTGGTTTGATTTCCCAGTAATTTCTTATCTATATACTGTTCCAGTTGCTTTTTTTTTTTTTTTTTTTTCCGGTACTGGGGGTTGAACCCAGGGCCTTGAGCTTGCATGCTTTGCAAGTGCTGGACTATTGTGCTGCACCCCGAGCCCTTTTTTTTTTTTTTTTCTTTTTGAGACAGGGTCTTGCTAAGTTACTTAGACTTCCTCTGGTCTCGAACTTGAGATCTCGGCATGATCTCAGCATTTCTCCCTATAATCTTTTCTTTTCTTTCTTTTCTTTTTTCTTTTTCTTTTTTTTTTTTTTTTTTGCGGTACTAGGGGTTGAACCCAGGGCCTCATGCTTGCATGCTCTACAAGTGCTGGACCTCTGAGCTGCACCTCTAGCCGATTTTTTTTTTTTTACTTTTTGAGACAGGGTCTTGCAAATTACGCAGACTGCCTCTGGTCTTGAACTTGTGATCCTCCTGCCTCCACCTCCTGAGGTGCTGGGATTATAGGCATGCGCCACTGCGCCCGGCTTTCCAACCACTTTTGAATGATCTTTTGCAAAATTTTACTTGTGTGTCATTAATGATATTGTTGGATAATTTCCACATTTGTTAGGATCCCCTTTCTTGGGAGTAGGCATAAATATGGATTTCTTCCAGTCAGTTGGCCAGGTAGCCATTTTCCAAATCTGTTGGCATAAACACGTTAGCGCCTATATTGTTGCATCATTTGCTGAAACATCTCTATTGGTATTCTATCAATTCCTGGAGCCTTGTGTTTCACCAATTCCCTCAAGGCAGCTTCCACTTCTTCCTTAAGTATCATTGATTCCTGATCATATGCAACCTCTTGAAATGGTTTGTCATCCACTAATTCTTTTTGGTATAAGGACCCAGTGTATTCTTTCCATCTTCTTTTGATGTTTCATGCATCATTTAATATTTTCACCGTATAATCCTTCACTATTGCTACCTGAGGCTTGAACTTTTACTTCAGTTCCTTAAGCTTAAGAAAAACAGAGCGTGTTCTTCTCTTTTGGTTTTCTATCTCCAGCTCTTTGCACATGCCTTTATAATATTTGATTTTGTCTTCTTGAGCTTCCTTTTGAAGACTTCTGTTTAGTTCCTTAACTTCATCATGTCTTCCTTTTACTTTAGCTGCTTGATGTTTAAGGGCAAGTTTCAGAATCTCTTTTATCATGTAATTTGGTCTTTTTTATCCCTGTCTTGAATAACTTTTTGCTTTCCTCATGAATGATGTCTTTGATGTCATGTAGCAACTCATCTGGTCTTCTATCATTAGTGTCTAAAGCAGCAATCCAGTCCTTAAGGTGGTCTCTGAACACAGGTGGGATATACTCAAGATCATACCTTGGCTTTCGTACACTTGTTCTAATTTTCTTCAGTTTCAGTTTGAACCTGCATATGAGCAGTTGATGGTCTTTATCCACAATCAACATCTAGTCTCATTCTGACTTTGGATATTGAGCTTTTCTATTGTCTATTTCTACAAATATAGTCAATTTCGTTCCTGTAGGTTCCATTTGATGATTTGCATGTGTACAGTCATCATTTATGTTGGTGAAAAAGTGTATTTGCAATGAAAAGGTCATTGGTCTGACAAAATTCTATCATACAATCTCCAGCATCGTTTCTGTCACCATGGCCATATTTTCCAACTACTGAGCCTTCTTTCTTTCCAGCTTTTGCATTCCAGTCATCAGTAATTATCAGTACATTCTGATTGCATGTTTGATCCATTTCAGATTTCAGAAGCTGGTACAAATCTTCCCTATCTTCATTTATGTCCATAGTGGTAGGTGTGTAAATATGAATAAGTCATATTAACTGTCCTTCCTTGTAAGGCATATGGATATTATTCTATCACTGTGAGCACTGTACTTCAGGACAGCTTTACAGATATCCTTTTTGATGATGAACGCAATCCCATTTCTCTTTAATCTGTCATTCCTGGAATAGTAGACCATACATTTATTTGATGCAAAATGGCCCATGCCAGTCCATTTTAGCTCACCGATGCCTAGAATGTTGATTCATACTACATATATTCCACATTCCAATTATTAATGGATGTTTAACAGTTGTTCCTCATTTTGAGTTGTGCCACATCAACAAATGGAGGTCCCTGGGGCTTTGCACCATTCCTGTCATTACAGTACACTCTACTTTGAGGAGGCAATTCCTCTCCAGTTGTCTTTGGAGTGCCTTCCAACCTGCAGGGCCCATTTTCCAACACTATATCTGATAGTGCTTTTCTGCTACTCATAGGGTTCTCAATGGCTAATTGTTTTGGAAGGAGGTTAGCCATATCTTTCTCCCTAGTTTGTCTTAGTCTGGAAGCTTAGCTGAAACCTGTCTATCATGGGTGACTCTGATAGAATCTGTAATACCAGTGGCATAGCTTTCAGCATAACAGCAACATGTAAGCCTACAGTATGGCAAGCTGACAGAATACGCATTAACTTCAAATAGTTTAAAAAAAAGAGTGTCTTGCCTCCAAAATGAGACACTTACCACTAGAAATGTGGTCTACTTTATTCAGGAAAAGTTATATTTACACTGCACTTATTATCTAAAAATCAACTCAGAAGTAATGAATCCCAATGAACATATAATGCATCCTCTATATTTAATCTCTCCATTCATACCAGCTCTCATTTGCACTGGAAAGTTCACAACTTTAAGAAACATTTACAACTTTACAGTAGCTACTTCTAAATTCAGCTATACCTATTTACTTGTGATCAGTTTTCTCATTCAAAGGATACCATGAAAAGCACAAAAGCTCTATTTCAGAATTACAATTAATCTTTATTACGGAAGACTGGAAATTTGCAACAGTTCATATGTAATTCACCAGACACTAACCCTAGAGTAGAATCTAGAGGTAATCCTCTATAAAGAAATGAAGTTATTTGTGAGTGGGATAATGAAAATAGCACACTTATGGTTAAGATATACAATTAAGGAAAATCATGTAAAAATACAGTAAGGGCCAAATTCATAAAAGTACAAATATGCACAAGTAGGTCTGCAATCATCTTTTTTTTTTTTTTGTGAAGTACTTGGGGGCTGAACCCCAAGCACTCCACCACTGAGCTGTACCCCCTTTTTAAAATTTTTCGCCTTGAGACAAAATCTCACTAAGTTACAAAGGCTGCCTCTGTTTTCAAACTTGCAATCCTCCTCCCTCCACCTCCTAGGCTGCTGGGATTACAGGCATGCACCACCACATCCTGCTGAAATCACCTTTCAAAATAAATATTTTTTGCAGCATGATTTGACATGCAAACCAGTGAACAACAAAGTGAGGATCTTTTAACATTTAAGACAGAAAAACTTAGCTGGGCGCGGTGGTGCACACCTGTAATCCAAGCGACTCAGGAGGCAGAGGCAGGAGGATCACAAGTTTGAGACCAGAGGCAGTCTGCTTAATTTAGTGAGACCCTGTCTCAAAAAGTAAAAAATGGGCTGGGGGTGCAGCTCATTGGTACAGCACTTACAAAGCACGCAAGTGCCAGGCCCTGGGTTCAACCCCCAGTACCACAAAAAAAAAAAAAAAAAAAAGAGAGAGAAGAGAGAGAGACAGAAAAACTTTAAAATCTGGCTTTCTGGTATACAGTTACATAGCAAATTGTATTTATCATTTGTTATTATCACTAGCAGGTACTTAGGATATTTTTACTACAAGTGTTATTACTATTTTGAGATATCACAAAGACTTACCTTAAATGTTCATACTTCCATACACCTTCATCTTGGCCTTCCGGTGGTTCAAGAATTTTGTCAATATTGGAGCAATCTGCTCTTATGTTCTGTTGAATATACTATAAACAAAGAAGTTCTTCTGATTAATTAAAATATTATATGGTAAATTTCATGCTAAATATATACAATTTTTGAATACATAGCTGTTCTTGTGGTTCAACTTTTGGGTTATATACTAAAAAGAAAACCAAGTTTAGAATCATATTTAGTAACTCAGAAGAAAGGAGGTAACTCTTATATATTGTCCAATTTTACTTCATTGAAGATAGAGTATTTATCAGAATTGGAGCTGGGATCAAAACTGCAAACCACAATTTTCATATGAACATAAAATATAGATAGCTGTGTACATACTATATGATTCCATTTATGTGAAACATCAAGCACACCTACAGAGATGGAAAACATTAATACTTGCTTAGGGATGGGGAAAAGACAAAGGCAGAAAAAAAATGAAGATGATTGCTGATGGGGATAGGATTTCATTTAATGTGGATGAAAAGGTTCTAAAATTAGATTGTGGTGATGGTTGTACAACTCTGAATAGAACCACTGAATTGTACATTTTAAATGTCTGTTTGTATGTCATGTCAATTATATCCAATAAAAGTTGTTTTAAAAAATGACAATCAAGCCAGGCATGATGGTGTATGCCTATAATCTCAGCATTCAAGAGGCTGAGGCAGGAGGATCCGAGGTTAAGGCTACCCAGGACTACCCAGTGAGTTCAAAGCCATACCCTGTCTCAAAAGTCAACAAAACAGAAGACAAGCAGAAAAACCAGAAAAACTAAGTTAAAAAAACAGGCAGCTGGGGTGTGTGTGTGTGTGTGTGTGTGTGTGTGTGTGTGTGTTACATAGCTCCATGGTAGAGAGCTTACCTAGCATAGACCTTGGGTTTGATTACTCAAGGGTGCAAAAGACAAAAAAATAAAATAAAAATAGCAGGGAGAGACACTTTTAATTTTAAAAAAATTAATTAAGACTTTAAAACTACAATTTTGGTATTCTAAACTCTGAATAATAAGAAATCTGCCTGGTTATAGAAACTTACTAACCTAAGGTCTTCTTGAGCCAATATATTTTGCCTATTTCAGACAATCTTTCTTGAATATCACCACTAGCTTCTACAATCACTTTTAATGACTAATTCCTACTTAGCTAGTTATGGAAACAAGCTCTTACTATGTCTTCCAGGCTCACCTCAAACTCGCAATCCTGCCTTAGCCTTCTTAATGCTGAGATTATGTGTTCTCATACCCAGGTTTAATTCCTATTTAAACCATTTTCTCTCATTTTTTTTCTTTTGTGGTCCTGGGTTGCTGAGACCAGGGCCTCACACATACTTTGCAAGTGCTCTACCACTGAGCTTCACCCCTAGATCCCTCTTTTATTTTTATTTTGAGACAAAGTCTTGTTAAATTATGTAGGCTGCCTCTTGACTCGAACTTGCAATCTTCTTGCCTCCACTTCCTGAGGTGCTGGGTAAAATTACAAGTGTGTGCCACCATGTCTGGCCTTTTCTTTTTCCTGATTTGGGGTCTTGTTATATTGTTCAGGCTGGTCCAGGATTTGTAGCTCAAGTGATCATCCTACCTCAGCCTCCCATGTAGTTGGAATATAGGCACAAATCATGGTGCCCAGCACTTTCCCTTTTTTTTTTTTAACTCACCCTAATTTTCCAAAATGGATTTAGCTCAGTTGGTAAAGTGCTTCTCCATACTCTCTGAGGACCTGGGTTCAATCCCCAGTATCACAAAAATGTGAAAAGGACATGGCAATCCATTCCAAAACCATCTTGAAACAATCAGCCATTGAAAACTCTATGAAGGTCACTATAAGTTAGACCCAACTCAACGGCACCTAACAACAACAACAACAACAATTTTCCAAAGTCTTGTTTTGTTTTGTTTGTTGTGGTACTGAGGGATTGAATCTGGGGCCTGATGCATACTTTGCAAATGCTCTACCACTGAACTGCACTTCCAATTCCTTTTTTATTTTTTATCTTGAGACAGGATCTTACCAAGTTACACAAACTGTGGCCTCCAACTCTCAATCCTCCTGCCTCAGCCTCCTGTATCATGTCACTGGGATTACAGGCGTGTGCCACCATTTTCAGTTTTGTTCCAAAGTTCTGATTCTCTTTCCTCAACCAAACAACTAATCAACTAATCACTAATCACACAGATCACCTCAAATTTCACATAATAATTTTTTTCAAATCTCCCCTTCCTCCAACACACTCATATACTCATTCATAACATTTTTTTTTTCAGTACTAGGGGGGTTGACCTACTGTGAGGTACAGCTCCAGTTCTATTTTTACTTTTTTTTTTTTTGACACAAGGTCTGGCTAAGTTGCATGAGCCGCCTCTGGCCTTGAACCTTCAATCCTCCTGCCTCAGTCTCCCAAGTGAATGTGATTATAGGCACATGCCACAGCACTTGGCTCATAAATTGTTTTCCTGTGCCCCACTTTATTGTATTTTGCAGCTATTGTACTTTTTACAACTTGAAGGTTTGTGGTAACCCTGCATTGAGCACGTCCACTGGCACCATTTCCCTAACAGCATATGCACACTTCATGTCTGTATTACATTCTGATAATTCTCTAGTGAAAGGTCCTTGGGTGGAGGTGTGCCCTCCAAAGGTATGGTAGGTTCCCAATCTCTTCCTGCCTCTGTCTCTCTCTGTCCCCTGGCTCATGTGTTTGGTTTGTTCTGACATATGCTCACTGCAATTGTCACCTAGCACATTTTCCAAGGAATAAAGCAATTGTGACACCAATCTTAGACTGGAACCTCCAGAACCATGACCTAAATAAACCTTTTCTCTCTGTAAATTAATTGCCTCAGGTAATTCATTGTAGTAATGTGAAGCTGACCAATACAGAAGCTAAAGAAAAAGAAAAGGCACATGACTTATGTTCTTAGTAGCTGTTAGGTGCCATCGAGTCAGATCCAGCTCATAGTGACCCTATGTACAACAGGAGAAACACTATTGTTAGAGCTTCTCTGCTATTCATAGGGTTTTCAATGGCTGACTGTTTTTTGTTTTTTTTTTTTTTTTTTTGGCGGGGGGAATGGGTTGCAAGTCCTACTCCCAGGTATACAGCACCTGGTGTTCCCAGGTAGTCTTCCATCTAAGTACTAACCAGGCCTGACCCTGCTTAGCTTCAGAGATCTGAGGGGATTAGATGCCACAGTGGTATGGCTGCAGGCTACATGACCTATGGAAAAGCTCAAATGACAGTTTCTTTCTCATCAAAAACCATGGAAGCAAGAAGGAAATGACATATTTTTAAAGTGCTAAAAGAACTGTCAATCCAGAATTCTCTATCTAACAAAAGTACCTTTATGGAATGAAGATAAATTGAAGATATTTTCAAAATTAAAGAAAACTAAAGGGTATAGCTCAATGGTACAGTGCTTGCATAGCATGTGTGAGGTCCTGAGTTCGATGCTCAGCACTGCAAAACAAAAACAAAAACAAAACGAAATAAAACAAAACAAAACAATACAGAGAAAGACTGTCTGATGGCACTGCTATAGGTATATGTAACATATGCCTGCAGCCATATCACCCTGACATCCAATCCCATCAGACCTTGGAAGCTAAGCAGGGTTGGACCTGGTTAATACTTGGATGAGAGACCACTTGGGAATACCAGGTGCTGTAGGCTCGGGAGAAGGACCTGGCAGCTCACCCCCAAAAAACAATCAGCCATTGAAAACCCTGTGAATAGCAGAGAAGCAATGACAATACTTCTGGGCATGGCACAGGGTTGGGGAGTGTTTCAACTGTTGTACGTATGATTGCTATGAATCAGACATGACTTGACAGCACCTAACAAGAACATATGTAATATACAGGCAACAACAGTATAAAGGGGGAGGGAAAAGGGTCTATATGAGGGTAAAGTTTCTATATTTCAACTGAAGTGGTTAAATGTTGATTCTGAGTAGACTGTGTAAAGTATGTGTTTGGTAATCTCCCCAACCACCACCAAAAAATATACAGAGTCAAAATTAGAATTAATTAAAACAAGGCAGAGGTAGACGGATAGCAAGTTCCACACCAGAGGCAGTCTGCATAATTTATCAAGACCCTGCCTCAAAAAGTAGAAAAATGGGCTGCGAGTGCAGCCCAGTGGTACTGCACTTGCAAAGCATGCAAGCACAAGCCCCTGGGTTCAACCCCCAGTACTGCAAAAAAAAAAAATAAAAATAAACAACAATAATAATTAAAACAGAATACTAAAAATGTTCCAATAACCCTTAGAACAACAGAAAAGAACAAAAAGCCAAAGGGAACTGAAAACAAGAAATAAAATGGCAAATCTAAACCTAAACATATCTATGAATAATTACATTAATCTTAAATAGTCTGAATATAGGAGCTAAAAAACAAAGAGTGCTAGAATGAATAAATATGACCAAACTATATGTTGTCTACCAGAAACCTACCTCAAATATAATAAGTAGGTTAAGAGGATGGAAAAAGATATACCACACAACATAAATCACAAGATAGCTGCAGGAACAGAGATCTAGCTCAGTGGTAGGGCACTTGCCTAACATGCACAAGACCCTGGGGTTTGATACCCAGCAATGCCAGAAATAAAAATGTTACTTTAACAAATACCTAATACAATATACTAGTACACCCCAATCTCTTGTTTTTCATTTTTGTTGTCATTTTATGGTATCTTTTTAAAAAACAATATTACTTTCTTCTTTTCTTCTTCTTTTTTAATCTGCAGTGCTAGGGATCAAACTCAGGGCCTCATGCACACTAGGCAAATGCTGTACCACTACACCCCTAAGGCCCAATTTTTGTCATTCCTTCACTAACCCCCAATACAATCTTTAACAACTAGTTATGAATATTATATTTTTCTCAAACCCCAGATTCTACTCAATATGAAGAGCTACTTCTTTTCTTTTAAACCTACCATAGTATACTAACTGATTCTCAGTAATAATGTATAAAAATCTCCTGAGGGGTTTTTCCAAACCAAACCTGGTACAGAAGCCCACATCCTTAAAAAAATCATTGCTACAGTGTGCTACTTGATAGTGGAAACCACCCAAATGGAAGAATATTAGCCTTCACACATATTGGAGGGGGATAAAATTTAAGAGCTAATGATAACAAAATGAAAACCTAGATCTTAGAAACACCTTAGTAAGTGTTTAGTCACAAAATGAGGATGCTATTTTTATTTAATTCTATTACTCTAATATATCATCTAATTAATTTTGAATTTTACTCATTGTAAATTCAAATTTGATACTCTAACTTAGCACATTATAACATATTAAAATATGTTTAGGTCTGGAAAGAGTTTAATGTGCCATTTGAAAACAAAATGAGACTTAAGATTTGGAGGTTTTTGTTGTTGTTGTTGTTTGTTAGTTGAACTTGGAGGTTGAACCCAGGCCCTCACACATTCTTTCCAAGTGCTCTACCACTGGGCTGCACTCTCAGGCTACTTTTTACTTATTATTTTGAGACAGGGTTTCCCTAAGTTATGCAGTCTGCCTCTGCCCTTACACTTGGGATCCTCCTGTGTAGGCCTCCCAAGTGGCTGGAATTATAGGCGTGCACCACTATGCTCAACTTGATTAAAGTTTTAAATGAGTTTTAGCTCTGTGAAATGTGGTTTGTGAGGAAAAAAATAGGAACACTTAACTATGCCAAAGAGGTAAAATGCTAAGCTTACTACTGTTGTAAAAGAAACTCTTTTTATTACCTGCTGAACAGCAAGTGTACTGTCCATTTCATCAAACGATTCATCAGGCCAATTATAGAAATCCTATAAAAATAAACTCATGGTTAAAGCACATATAAAGTTACAAAGAGGATGCAGTAATACTATTATTAACACCAATTCTTTATAAAGATCCATAGCTCATGAGAGGAAGAAAAGTCTTTACAATGAGATTATCAGTAAAATTAGTTAAAGGTAATTCAGTCAATGTTTTTTTTGTTTTTTGTTTTGTTTTTGTTTTGTTTTGTTTTGTGGTACTGGCGGTTGAACCCAGGGTGTCATGCTTGCATGCTCTGCAAGTGCTGGACCACTGAGCAGCACCTCTAATCCATTTTTTTTAACTTTTTGAGACAGGGTCTTGCTAAGTTACGCAGACTGCCTCTGGTCTCGAACTTGAGATCCTCCTGCCTCCACCTCCCGAGCTGCTAGGAATCAATGTTTTTAAATGAAAATCAAGATTTTATTTAACTAAACCTCAAATTACTCATTTTTTAAACGCATTACTTAACTGGGAAGTTTATTGCTTGTTTTTTTTTTTTTTTTATGATGGTTAAATATCTCTAAAAAAAGTTACACTGAAAAAAAAATCCAAACACCAAAAAACTAAATCAGTTTTTACCTAAAGACTCAGTATTAGTAGCTAATTTACTGACTTCATGAGGTTTTTTATTTTTTAAATTTGCGGTGGTGGTATTGTTTGGGGGGTTTTGGGGTGGGGATTGAGACAGAGTCTCACTATGTAGCTAAGGCTGGCTACATTATGATATCCTATGAGGTTTTTGTCTTGTTTTGCTTTGTTTAGACAGAATCTTGTAGCCCAGGCCGACCACAAACTCATGATCCTCCTGCCTCAGCCTCCCGAAGAGTGGGATTACCTGTATGCACCACCAAGCCCCACTTTGTAAGTATTATTTGAGACATATATTATAAATTACTATTCCAATCGCAAATAGTTTTGGATTTGTAAATAGAAATATGAGCTATTTCTCATGAAAAAGTAGTTATCCAAGGTCAGAGTGTGGCTCAATAGTAGAGCTCCAGTCATGTACAAGGCCCTGAGTTTGATGCTCAGCACACACACACGCGCACACACACGTGCACACACACACTAGTTACCCAATGACTACTTATTTTAAGGGAGATATTTTTGAGAAGTACATTGCAATGGTTCTAAATTCTCTATAGATAGCAGAGTTCACATACATTCCCCTAAGTGATTAAGAACCTTGCCATTCCACTAATACCTCAATAAAATTTAACTATGTATCCTTAATAGGTAGCATAATTCCTGGAATACAGTTGGTCCTTAATAAATGTCTCAAGGAGGTGGATAGAGTAGTACACCAATGCCCTATAAAACTTTACCAAACAACACAGGTAAGTCTTCAAAACCTTGGGCAAAAATATTTGTAAAAATTAGAATACACAGTGTAAGATACCACAAAAATAAAAGTTTAAGAAAATGCAAGGCATATTTATGGATCTAGTGCATACATAGCAAAAATATAAAGAAAAGGAACAATAATCACTATTTTGGGGTGAGAAGGGGGAAAGACAGCTCTGCTGGTAAATGATAGGTATATCTTTTTTTAAGTTTAATATTTTCAGATATCTTTTTTTCATTGTTGCCCTCTCTGAAAGAAAATATTGAACTTTATTAAAAGAAAATACCAAAAAATAAAGCAATATTCTAGTAGATGTTCCAGAATGCCTTGCCCTAGACATTAAAGATTAAAGTGCACTTTTTAAATAATTCCTATATGACTTATACTAAAAAATGTTTCTACTGATATGCTTTGCCTATTCTTTTGTTTAAAAACATTAAGGATTATAGATTATTTTGTTTTAAAAATATTAGCAAACACATAGTTATATACAAAAAAAGATGTTTTTAAAAAGTTAATTGAGAGCCAGGTGTGGTGATGCATACTTGTGTCCTAGCACTGAGAGGCTGAGAAAGGATGATCATGAGTTAAAGACCAGCCTGGGTTACATAGTGAGGTCCAGGCTAACAGGGCTATGACACCCTGCCTAAAGAAAACCAAAAAAACCAACCAACCAACCAAACAAACAAAAAACCCAAATAAGTTAATGAGGAATTAAATGTTTGGCCTCATAACAATGTTTTTATATCTATACTAGAAATCAAAAATACAGCTTAATAAATGTTCTGATTTAATTCAGCCAACATTTATTGAAAATCAACTGTGTGCCTAAATTCCAGTCTAACCAACTTAAAAAAAAACGGAGGAAGATATGCCATCTACTCTACTATAGCTCTAAACATATTCTGGAACAGGCCCTATTACACTGAAGGAAATTCATGTGATAAACAAGAGATAAGACTGATCCTGGAAAAGTTCTTTTTTTATTCCCTTTTAATCCTAATCTTTTCTGTTACATTTCACTTACCCCTGATTTATGAAAATATGAAAAAGTGCAAAGTAGTTTTCTCATGTGACTTATTCACAACAACACTGCAAACATGTTACAGTATTTGTTTAAAATAAATTTTCAAAATTGAGAACTTTTGACCAGAGGTATAGCTCAGTGATAGAGTGCATGCTTGCCATGCAAAAAGCCCTGGTTCAATCCCCAGCACAAAAAAAAAAAGGGGGGGGGGGAGAGAAAAAAGAAAAAAAAGAGAAAGTTGATCACTTAAGAATCAGAAACAATGTTGCCACAGAATAAGTAGTTAACCGAGAAAAGAACATTTACAGGAAAGAAAAATTTGGAAATAGCAAAACAAACAAAACCCCACAATATGCCAATTTCCAGTAGTATGAACACAAAACTGACAACTTAAAATGGCTCTACATTGTTAGGTGTCATCAAATCTGTATCCGACTCATAGAGACCCTACCTATGTACAATAGGCAAAACAGTATTGCTACTGGTGCTATATTCAGAGGGCTTTCAATGGCTGATTGTATTTTGGGAGTAGGTTGCCGGGTCCTTCTCCCAAGCCTACAGCACCTGGTGGTTTCCCAGGTGGTCTCCCATACAGGTACTAATCAGGCCCGATCCTGCTTAGCTTCTGATGAGATCGGACAGCGCAGTGGTACAGCATCAGGCTGGCTCTACAATAAGCCTTTCAAAACAATTCTCAAAAAATTCAGCAGAAGTAACTTGTTAAAGTGAAAAGGTCATCAATGACTTAAGAATCAGGAGACTATACAACCTCAAGAAGACCCAGTCCCTTCTCTAGGCTTCACTATCCTTATCTGTAATGGATCTGGGAGGGTATCTACATCTACATGTTCCCGTTCAAACATCTTTCCACAATTCTCTTCAAGGAATTAAAATCTTTTCTCAGATATAGATCACAGCTCCGTGGCTGCTTTCTTTTTTCACTTACCCCTTTTCTCTAAAATTACATTTTAAACATACTTCTTCTGATTTTAAAAAATGTGCTCTACGGCAAGCCATTAGGCCTGGCAGATTAGTCAGATTAAGTCTGAATGTCAATTTGATAATTTGTTAACTTGAAGCATCCAACTTTTGCAAATCCTAATCCCTACCCGAGCACCAATTTACCCCCAGTTCCCTACTGAAAGTTGGTATGATTATGATAATCGGTTCATTCTCTGACTATTCTTCACACATATTAGCAAGGAGTTTCGCAAGGAATGACACCTAACAAGTCGCAACCTGATGATGAAAACTTGCTGGACCAGAGAACAGCTGCAGGGAAGCAGAGGGAGTGGTGGGCAAACATGAGGAAGATAAAGTAGATTACTGCCACTCGCATCCGGCTAGACAAGCTGCCTGGGAAGCAGACAGGCCGGTACGTCACAGGCCAAGGAGGCACTGGCAGCTGCGACCAGGCAGGCTGTGCTCACAAGCCCTCCCACCCCGGCGGCCCCGACCCTCAGGAAACGGTGGTGTTCCCCTGGCAGGCCGCGCCCCTCGGGTGCCAGGGAGCGAGAGCTCACGAAGGGGCAAGGGGAGAAACAGCAGCAGCTGCTGCCCGGCTTACAGCCCCCGGCCTCGCCGGGTACCACCGCGCACCCACACGCGCAGAACGCATCCCCTCGGGTCTGCGTTTTGCAGGCCTCAAGGACGCCCGTCGCCACCGGTTCAGCCAGACTAGGGGGCTGAGGCACCGGAAGAGCAGGCCGGGCACCAGGGGCCCCGCCAACCCGCCTGCCGCCCGGGCCCAATCTCCCCTCAGTGCCAGCTTGCAGGCGCGGCACGGCTCTGCGCCGGCAGTTCCCTAGCAGGAAAGATGGTACCTGCGCCTTCGTGCCCGGCCTGTTCCGCCTCAGCACAGCCGTCCCCTCCGCCATGACCATAGTGCCAGAGTCTCCGCGGCTGAAGTCGGTACCCGGATGTAGGGGGCCGGCTGCCTGTGCGGGGGGCGGAGCACAGTGGCGCTCTCAGTCCCGACTGCCCGGGAGGGGCGGCACCCACGGAACAGCCGCAGCCGGCGCGGGGCAGGCCGGGAGCACTGGAAGGAGTCCGGGGTGGGCAAAGAAACAGCCGGAGGGGTTCTGGCGGCGGTTTGTAAGGAAGGAGGGCTCGGAAGGCTGGGGTCGCGGGCTGCAGGGCGGGCGCAGAGGGTCATGACCGCTGCGGCTGTGGCCTGCATCACAAATTGCTGCCTGTCCTTGTGCTGTCACTCGTTACACTGGAAGGACACTTTGCACAATGGCAACCGTTTTGGTAAGCCCATATGCAAGCAAATACCTTGTTAGGTGCCATCTACCCTACCTTGTTAGGGTCCACCTCATAGTGACCCTATGTACAACAGAAGGAAACACTTCCCGACACTTCCAGGCACACGATGTATTTTGTTTAAGCCCATTGTTGCAGTCACGATGTTAATCCATCTAGTTAAAGTTCTTCCTTTTTTTCGTTGCCCCCCCCCCAAACATGACGTCCTTCTCCAGGGATTGGTCCCTCCTGAAAATACCTACAGAAGCATAATTCTCTCCCAGAGTCGGCCTAGGGAGACAAAGTAGAAAACAGATCAGTCTGGAAAAATTTCACAGAACCTGCATGAAATCGATCCGATCTGACATCAGACTTGGGGGCTGGGGGTGACTTTTAAATGTTATTTCTGCCATCTGCCGACTTCAAAGCCAAGGACCTTGTCAGTGACAGGATTGCATAGATAAAAGACGCAGATGCCAATTATGAGATACAGAGTGGACATCTGGTATTGTGCATTAGGCAGAATTAAAATTAGCTCGCTTTTCAAGTCTGAAACAGGAAGAAGAAATGAATAGTCCTTGATGGATGGTGGGAGTTTTATATCTTATTCCAAATTTTCCTTTAAGTTAAATCACCGCAGTTTTGACAAACTCTTTTTATTCCTGCCAGAAAGCTTAAATCTATGCTCTGGAGAAAGGAGACCTTGTGATACCAAATGGGAAGACAGTCTAAAAAGTAAAGAGTGCACACACTGGTATGATTTCCACAAGTAGAAAACAAGAGACATCCCTAGATAAAGGTGTCTTGAGAATGCTGAGAGAAGGGCCATTTCATAACCTCCAAAGATAAAAGCTGAGAGGAGAGGTTCATAAGCTAAGAGGATCCAAAGGTGAATAGTTATTAGTGACTTGGAACTTGGCTTAGAAGAGTTTGACAGCACAGAGTTGTCTTGTACATAAATACTATTCTTTCCTAATATCCAGTGACTCAGAGGCTGAGGCAGGAGGATTGCAAATTTGAGGCCAGAGGCAGACTGCATGATTTAGGGAGACTGCCCAAAAATTTTTAAAAAGGCTGGGGGTACAACTCAGTGGTAGAGTACTTAACTAGCACAAGGCCCTGGTATTCGGTACCCACTACTGGGGGAAAAAAAAAAAGATATATGGACTGGTAACTTTGTTTTTGGAAGCAAAGTTGGAATTATTAAAAAGATTTTAATGTAGGGTTTTTTTGGTTGGTTGGTTGGTTGGATTTTTCCGGGGTTTGTTTTGTTTAGCTACTAGGGATTAAACTTAGAATCTTGCACATGCTAGGCAAGTGCTCTACCACTTGAGCTACACCCCTAGCCCTATTTTTTATATTTTTGAGACAGGGTCTCACTAAATTGCATAGGTTGCCTCTGGCCTTGAACTTGTGATCCTCCTGCATCAGCCTCCTGAGTCGCTATGATTATAGACATGCAGACCACGTGGCAGAATTTGATGTACAGTGGTGTCAGCCAGCAGCAGTGGCAGAGGAAGCCCAGCGCTTCTGGATGTAGCCTGAGGAGCTGCCCCTGTCTTAGAGAACTCTACTCAGGTGGGGCCATCACAGAAAAGAATTTCAGGATGAGTCAGTGAAACAAAATTAGTGAGTTTGTTAATTAGGGAAAAGAGGCCTGCGGGTGTAGCTCAGTGGTAGAGTGCCTGCCTAGTATTCACAAGGCCCTGAGTTCAGTCCCCAACATGGCAAAAAAAAAAAAAAAAAAAATAGGGAAAAGAGACAGTCCACACTTTAGGTTTAAGCATGTGCATTGGACAGAAAAGAGATACTTGAGAGAATAATAGTACAGCCAGGTGCAGTAGTGCAGGCCTGTAATCCCAGCAACTCAGGAGGCAGAGGCAGAAGGATCTCAAGTTCAAGGCCAGTAGTCTGTGTAGCTTAGTGAGACCCTGTACCAAGATAACAAATTAAAATATATACTGGGGTTTCAGCCCAGTGGTATAGCACTTGCAAAGTATGTTTGAGGCCCTGGGTTCAGCCCCCTAGTGTTGTGGGAATTCAGGAGACCAGAGAGACCAAGGGGCAAGTCAGGAGAATTTATTGTGCTGACACAGGCTCAAAGGAGTCCTCTCTCAAGTCTGAGCCCCAAACACAGGGCAGCTTGACCTTTGATAAAGTTTCTGAGGAAAGCAGGCTCCAAGTAAAATGGTGCAAAAACAGACAAAGCACAGTTACAGAAGTGGAAAAAGTGGCTAGGAACCTGTTGCCAGAAAGAGAAGGGAGGAGGATGTACATTCTTGCAGGCAGGTTATCAAACAGGCTGATCTGTAAGTAACTCAAACAGGGACCTTGGAATTTGCAAGAAAAAGGGAGAAGGCAAGCAGTTTATGGAGTTGAAACAGCTCTGTAACTTATATGAGAAAACAGGTACTTATAAGATCATTTACAAGAAACAAGGGTTTAAACAAATATTATTGGCAACAAGTTGAGGAATCATTAACTAAAAATCAAGGAGCAAAGGTAATTCATAAAAACAAAGAATTAATGGCCCTTTAAAGGTAAAGAGCATTTTTTCTTTTGGGGATCCACTTTGTTAGTAATGAAAAAAAATGTATGAGACATGGACATGGACTTCTCTAGAGAGAGAAGTGTCTAAACAATATATATAAACCAAAGTCCAAAAAACAATATGAGCTAGTTTACCATTTTTTTTTCTGTACTAGGGGCCAAACTCAGGGCCTTATGCATATTTTGCAAGTGCTGTACCACTGAGCTGTGCCCCTAGCCCCTTAAAAAAATTTTTTTTTTTTAATTTTGAGACAGGATCTTGCTAAATTACACAGACTGCCTCTGCCCTTGAACTCGAGATCCTTCTGCCTCTACTTCCTGAATCACTGAGATTACAGGTATGCACCACTGCACTCAGCCTTGCTGGTCTGGAACTTACTATGTAGACCAGGCTGGCCTCAAACTCACATGGGTCCTTGTGCCTCAGCCTCCCTGGTGCTAGGATTACAGGTGTGCACCATCACACTTGGCCTAATTCTTTCTATGTTAAAGAATGTCCTCTTTTGTAAGTGAAATTGTAAGATGGCTTTACAAGGTACACTCTTTAGGTTTAGGGATGGGTGAGAAGTGCCATTAAGAAGCAGGCTAAAATAGGTCAAAGGAAGAAGTTCCATTATTTAGAAGATTTAGAAGATGAAGTAGCCTGCAGCTGTAGCCCTGTGGCATCCAATCCCCTCAGATCTTGGAAGCTAAGCAGGGTTGGGCCTGGTTAGTACTTGGATGGGAGACCGCCTGGGAACACCAGGTGCTGTAGCCTTGGGAGATGGACCTGGCAACCCACTCCCAAAAATCAATCTGCCATTGAAAACCCAGAACAGCAGAGAACAGCAGAGAAGCACTGGCAATAGTGTTTCGCCTGTTGTACACAGGGTCGCTATGAGTCGGATACCAATTCGATGGCATCTAACAACAACAACAGAAGATGAAGTAGAAATGGTTTGGTATACTTTTTTTTAATCTAAGGAACTTCTCCTAAGGTGGCCCAGGAGGTGCACTGTATAGTTTTACAGATAAAAAAATAGTGCTGTTAAGATGCACAGGTCAAAATGATCAAATTCTTACCAAGTCATGAGGAAATTATCTAGGCCTATGTTGACTACAAACATTGCCTATAATCTTGTGAAATTCTCAGAGAAGAACAGGATTGCAGAGGAAAAAGTGAGGTTAAATTCAAAGATTGATAGAAAACAATGTGATGGTTGGGGCACACAGACACGAAAGAACATTCTGTTCTGCTGAGGAGTAAGTTTATTCCCCAGGAAGCAAGAGGTGGGAACCTCATAGGGCAGCACCACACCTGAGGAGGTGGCCATCCTGAGCTAAGCGAGACTATGGGTTTGGTTTTGTTTTGATAGCTTGTCTGTCTTTTTCCTTCCTTCTCTTCTCCCTCCCTCCCTCCCTTCCTTCCTTCCTTTCATTTTTGTTGCAGTGCTGGAGATCAAACTCAGTCTTACACATGCTAAGCAAGTGCTGCACCTCTGAGCTACATTCCCAGCCCCTGAGGCTAGAAGTTTTATAGGGCTGGTGGGGCCTTGGCCGGATACATAGGGCAGAAATTTTGTTTGTTTTGTGTAGGGCTCACTTCTGGCCAGGAACTGAAACCCCATGTGCAACAAGCCCACTACTCTTGAGTCTTATGGAGACACACCACTCCGGTAGCTGGGTGGATGGTAATTCAGAACTCAACTTTATTTCAAGCTGTCTCCTCTTCTTGCTCTCTAGCTCCTGCTCATCCAGCTCAAGGTCTGAGCGTGTGCTCTGTGCTTATAAGCCTTTTGGGTCAACCAATCAAAATTCATGCTGTCACAATGACATTTTGGGTTAGCCAATTAGGTGACATCAGGTGATTGGACCAACCAATCAAATGATATCAGGTGATATGACGTGGCATGAAATTCGAGGAGGGACATGCTCTATCTGCATTGGTAAGGGGCTGTCTTGCCTCACCTCGTGGGCTGGACCTCATGGGCTCGACCCCGAAGCTCGAGCTGGGTATGCCAACGGCAAGCCATTACGGACTGTTTTAGTCGTTTGGTCTCAGTCTCGTAGACTCAAGCTGGGTGTGCCACAGAGAGTCACAAGAGTCCTGGGTGCACCTCAGGACTCAAGCTGGACTAGATAAGCCTTGAGCCAAGCAGTCTCAGAGCCATATCTCTTCCCTTCCTCTCTATGCCTTATCTCTACAGTTTTGGTTTGGGGGGGAGGCATGGTAGGGGTGTATTCATACGGTTGTCATCTGGTTCTTGGTATCAGGGACATTCTGACCTTGGGTGCCAATTTGTTTCCAATGTCTGGCCACCTGGTCTTTAGAATCTGGGACATTCTGACCTTGGGGTTTGTTCTCAAAGGTCACATACATTTGAAATATCTCCCCAAAATGATGCCTCTATGGAAGATTTTTTTTTCTTTTCTTTTTTCTTTTTCGTTTTCTTTTATTTTTTATTTAATTTTTTTTTTTTGCTGTACTGTGGGTCTGAACCCACAGCCCCACACATACTTTGCAAGTGCTCTGCCAATGAGCTGCATCCCCAGTGCATTTTTTATTTTTTAAATTGAGAAAAGGTCTCACTAAGTTATACAGGCTTCCTCTGGCTTCATCCTGCCTCCACCTCCCAAGTCGCTGGGATTACTGATGCACACCACAATGACCACAGTGCTTGGCTATGCAGGCAGTCTTCACAGCAGTTTTCTTGTTAGTTGTGTGAGAATTCTTGACTCTCAGCTGGAAAGATTAAAAACAGATCCCAGAGTGATGACTCTTTTTCCTCCTTATGTCCTTATAATTTTTCTGATTTCCTATCCTGCCTCAGTGGTACCTCAGCACTCAACCATAATCCTTTCTGGAAGGCCAATTGAATACAGAACACTTTTATCCCCATAAGAAATAATGTGAATGTATTTATTGGTTCTAGAACCGTACTGAATAACTTATTCAGACACATGTGTGCCACTCACATACTTAGCAATAACTTTTTAAAATTCAATCATCATAGCTGGGGGCGGTGGTGTATGCCTGTAATCCCAGCGACTTGGGAGGCAGAGGAGGATCACAAGTTTGAGACCAGAGGCAGTCTGCATAATTTAGCAAGACCCTGTCTCAAAAAGTAAAAAAAAAAAAAAAAAAAAAAAAAAAAAAAAAAAAAAAAAAAAAAAAAAAAAAAAATGGAGGCACGGGGGAAAGGGGCTGAGGGTGCGGCTCAGTGGTCCAGCACTTGCAAAGCATGCAATTGTGAAGCCCTGGGTTCAACCCCCAGTACCACCAAAAAAAATTAAAAAAAAAATTCAATCATCGTTTTTACTGTTTTCCTCTTTTAGTGCTAGAAAGTGACTTGGGTGTCATGATGATTATATGATATAGGTGTGAAGATACACACAAAACAAAACAAGATCATGAACACAGCACCAGGACAAGGTCTTTACTGCTTGAAATTGATGTACACAAAGTAATCTTTTCCCCTTTGCTTTACCTGGAAGCATCACAGGTAAGCATGGCATTTCATACAGGTTTTAGGACAGTGGTCAAGTGCTGAGCAATGATGGAGCACCAAACCAGAATTCTCTGGTTGAACTGAAAGTTCTGATTGAAGAATGAAATGTTGAGCACAGAGCAGTTCAAGGTATCACTGTAGTTTTAAGCATGAATATTGAGAGAGACAGACAGACAGACAGATGAGAGACATGCTCATACTCATATAAAGGACAATAGTCCACACCCAAGGGCCAGAAGTGCTGGCTTCTCAAGAAGAGAGAATTTCCAAGACTGGCAAGTCATTTTTCTTTTTCTTTTATATTTGGGGGTGGAACCCAGGCCCTTGTGCATGCTAGGCAAGAGCTCTACCACTGAGCCGCACCCCAGGAACTTGAAAAAAATTTTTTATTTTTAGATGGGGTCTTGCTAAATTGTGTAGGCCTACACTGGTAATTCTTAAAGAACAAGGACTCAGTTCCATGCTCCCAGCACTAGTTTCTAGATCTCGAAAGATTCATTCATTCAACAAATACCCACTAAGCCCTACTATGTGGCAGGCACTGAGGTACAGGTACGAAAAGGCCTAGTCCTTCACCATATGTTATTTAGAGTCTAGCAATGGAGACATACAAATCACCAACTCTTATCACTAACTCTTACACTAAATGCATGAGCACCTAGACAAATAACACTCAAATGTGGCATCTGTTCCAGGGACAGAAGAAGGGTCTATGAGCAAGCAGAGTCCTAGGTAGGCCTGTATAAACAACTCTACCTCCAAAGATTAAGTTTAAAATTTCCAGATTATGTGGTAATTTCCCAGAGTGTAAACAATTGTCACCTACAGTTAAAGAGTGCTAAGTGCTTTCAGTCCATCTAAAGGAAAAAAGTGGGTTGGGATTTAGCTCGGTAGAGCACTGTTCTGCAGTCTCTGAGGTCCCAGGTTTGATTCCCAGTCACCAAAAAAATGGGAGAAGGATTTAGCAATCCACTCCCAAAGCCATCTTGAAACAATCAGCCATTGAAAACCCTACAAAGGTTGCTATGGATTGGACACGATTGACGGCACCTTACAACAAAGGAAAAGAAAACAAGAAAAAATAGATAAGTGAATGTCAAATTTCAGGAGCAAAATACCAAGTCATTCCCTTTGAAAAGAAATAAATTTGCATGGTGATGTCAACCCTGACCTTGTTCACAGAAAGAACCTTGTTCTTTACAGCTGGCTGAAATGTTTCTATTTCATAACCTTCACATTTTACTTCCTCCGTCAGCCTGCAGAGTATAAACAAACAAGAAAATTTTATAACTAGAGTGAATTGCGGGGTAGGGAGAGAAAACCTTAGTCAAGAACTATGGGTGTAGCTCAGGAGCAGAGTGCTAGCCTAGCAAGCAAAAGGCTTTGGGTTCAATTCCCAGTACTCAGGGAAAAAAGCAGTAAGAGCTTAATCAATAATTACAGTTACACACAATGAAGGATGACTAGAATATTTCAGGTGAAGGAAATTGTCTGAATATTTCAGTTAAAGGCAGTATGAATCAATGGAAATAACACTGGGCTGGGATTCAGTATATCCAGATTCTCCTGCCTACTGATTATAAATGATAATACTGAACAACGTATTGAGTAATTTTTTTCATTTGTAATGAAAAATATGCCCAGCAATTATTTCCATATACTCCACAGAGTATAAAATCAAGAATAAAGTATTCATGGAATTCTCTCTCTTCTTCCTTGTCCCTCCCTCTCTCCCACCTCTATTTTTTTTTGGTGCGACTGTTCTCTGTATGTAGTAGCACCATGGGCCTAGAGCCCCCTATGTAAATCAAAGTGGCGTTGGACTTGCATTGATCTTCTTGCCTCTGCCTCCTGAGTGAGATTACAGGTGTGCACCACCACACCTGGCTTCTATTTATGGAAGTCTCTTGAAGTTTTAGATGAAAATATTTTATAATATTTTTTTTCTGTACTGGGGGTTGAACCCAGGGCCTCACACATGCTTTGGAAGTGCTCTACCACTGAGTTGCACCCCCGCACCCCTGCCCATTTTTTACTTTTTGAGTCAAGATCTCCCTAAATTAGCCAGGTTGCCTGTAGCTTTGAACTTGCAATCCTCCTGTCTCCACCTCCCAAATTGCTGGCTGGGATTACAGGTGTGTGCCACTGCACACCTGGCTTTTTTCAGGGTTTTTTTTTTTTTTTTTTTTTGTGTGTGTGTGTGTGTGTGTGTGTGTGTGTGGTGGTGTTGGGGATCAAACTTGGAGTCTTGTGTAACCAGGCAAGTACTCTACCACTGAAATATACCACATAGCCCTAGAAAATATTTTATACATCTAAAGTATTATAAGTAATCTCCAAAATATCTATCCAATGTGAAATTCACTTTGACGAATTTTGTTTTATTTTGGTTTGAGACAAGGTCTTGCTGTGTGGCCCAGGCTGGTCTCTAGCAGAATGCTGGGATTACTGGCATGCACCATCACATGTGGCTTGCAATTTGGGGAATTTTTAAATACAAGAACAGTCTTGTGTCACTTAATGACAGGAATATATTGAGAAATGTGTCATTAGGTGATATTATCAGTGTGTAAGTATCACAGAGTGTATTTGCACAGACTAAAATGCTTATGAGGTCACTGTTGTTGGGTGTCGTTGAGTCAGATTCAACTCATGGCAGCCCTATGTACAACAGAATGAAACACTACCCAACATTGTGCCATGTACACCATCTTTTTATGTTTGAGCTCAATGTTGCTTGCAGTCACTATGTTTCTTCTCATTTTGAGTCATGCCACATCAGCAAAAGGAGGCCCCAGGGGCTTTACTCCATTCCTGGCATTAAGGTCAACTCTACTTTGAGGAGGCAACTCTTCCTCAGTGGTTTCTTGAATACCTTCCAGCCTGAGGGACTGGTCTCCAGCACTATATTTGACCGTGCTTCTGGGCTTTTCATAGGGTTTTCTATGGCTAATTGTTTCAGCGGGGGCTGGGATTTAGCTCACTTGGTAGAGCAGTGCTCGGCATTCTCTGAGGTACCGAGTTCAATTCCCACCACAGCACAAGTGGGAGAAGGATGTGGCAATCTACTCCGAAGGCAATCCTGAAACAGCCATTGAAAACCCTGTGAGGGTCACTATGAGTTGGATACGACTCGATGGCACCAAACAACAATTGTTTTGGGAGTGGGCTCCTGGGTCCTTTTGTCTAGTCTGTCTTAGTCTGGAAGCTCAGCTGAAACTTGTCCACCATGGGTGGCCCTGCTGGTATCTGAGATACCAGTGGCATAGCTTTCAGTATCACACAACCCCTCACAACAGGATGGCTGACAGACATGTGGGGGATGAGGTCACTCGGTCATGTAAAATTGTAGGATCAATGCCTTACATGTAGTTAGTCATTGACTGAACTGTCATGTGTCAAATGATGGTAAAAGAATGAATGCATAATATACACAAAGTGCTGTGTTAAATGCTGAGAAACATGAAGATATACAAGCTTTCCTCCAGGAATTTAAGTGGATGGAAAGGGCAATGTGTAGATTTGTTGTTGTTAGGTGCTGTCGAGTTTAATAGCAAGTCTATGTACAACAGAAGGAAACACTCTCTGACATGATGGCATGCCAGGCACTATGTCAGTACTTCTCTGCTATTCATAGAGTCATCAATGGCTGTTTGTTTCAAGATTGTTTCAAGAGTGGGTTGCCAGGTCCTTTACCATTTTTGTGGTGCTGGGGATCACACTCGGGGCCTCACAGAGTAGAGTTGCACTCTACCAACTGAGCTAAACCCCAGCCCAATATGTAGGTGACTGTACTACAGTGCAGAATGCCATGTGTTGAAGCAGCATCTGATGGCAGTCTACACACTATCTCTTCCTGTTTTCATTCTCTGCAGATTCTGATCTTGCTTAGTGTGTATTTATATCTATCTGACCAAGGAAAGGTAAATCCATGTTCAGTGGAGGGATAAATCCCTACTAGCCTAAGCCAATGGTTAGGGAATAGGCATGATTCCATTGTAGCCTAAAGAACGGTTAAAGGGTATCTCATAGAGAACTCTTTGGGGATTTTATTCTTAAAGAGACACCAAAATAGACAGCTCCTTTTTTCTGCCACTGGAACTGTAGTAACCATCTTGGTTTGAAGGAAGCCAGCCTGAGAGCAAACTAGACCACTGTGAACAATGCATGAAGCAGTCAAAATGTGTCTTAAAAGTCTGGATAGTATTTATATGCAGATGCAGGAAATTTCATTTCTGGCTAAGCAAAACTGAAGGAGGGAAGCATGGGAATGTATGGTAATAGTAGAACAAATTAGTGGCTGTATATAGTCTTAGACATCTTTAACAAATTATTTGAACATTGTTGTTGTTGTTAGGTGCCATCGAGTTGGTATCGGACTCATAGCAACCCTCTGTACTAAAGGGGAAACACTATTGTCAGTGCTTCTCTGCTGTGCATAGGGTTTTCAGTGGCAGATTGATTTTTGGGAAGGGGGTTGCCAGGTCCTTCTCCCAAATTGAACATTATTTTCTCCTTATTAAGGTTGTTATATTTTTCTGGATTTATAGAGCTCAATCTAAGTTTGACTACAAATAAGATACTGAACTCTCATGGTAATTTTTCTCTTTAAGACACTTAGCAACAATCTAGAATATTTGATGAAATTGGTGGTTGTGGTAGCCAAACTCCAAGATGGCCTCCAATGATTATCATTTTCTGGTATTATACTCTTACGTGGTTTTCTTTTACATTGAGCAGGGCTCACCTGTAAAACCAATAGGATATTGTAGAAATAGATGGGTAACTTTTTTTTCAGTAGTGAGGGGTTGAACCTAGGGCCTTGCGCATACTTTGCAAACATTCTACCATTGAGCTACATACACCCCAGGCCTCCTTTTTAAAAACTTTTTATCTTGAGACAAAAAGGCCCTTGTACTTGGGAACCTCCTGATTCAGCCTCCCATCACAGGTATATCAGCAGGCCCGGCAATGTGTAACTTCTGATGTTAGTTCACAAAAGACAGTGCAGCCTGACAATAGTGCTGGGGAGTGTTTTGTCTGTTGTACACAGGATCACTGTAAGTAGGACATGACTCAATGGCACCTAACAACAACGATCTTCAATAAACCTATTCTATAATCTCTATTATATATATAAAAAAAGTGCAGCTTCTGCCTTACTCTTAGATCATATGCCCTGGGCAAAAAAGGTGCCATTTATCTGGACATTCAAGAAGCCTTATGAGGAGTCTACATAGTGAGAAACTGAGGCCTTCTGCAAAAAGCAAGCATCAATTTGCCAGAGTAATAGTGCACCATTTTGGACCAGTATGCTCTAGCCCAAGTGAAACCTTTCAATAATGGCAGCTTCATGAGAGACCCCTGAAGTATGACCATCCAATTAAGTTGCTCCCAATTTCTGACCTACATGTTGTGTGACATGTTTATTTATTTATTTTTTTGGTCAGGGTCTCATTATGCAGCGCTGGCTGACCTTGAACTTGTGATCCTCATGCCTCAGCTTCTCAGGGCCTTTCGCCTGCCTGACAAGTGCTCTACTACTAAGCTGCATTCTTAGCCTTCCCTGTGTTGTTTAACAGGTAAGCTGAGAAGAAACCAGGGAAGAACCTTTAAAGATTTAAATATTGCTTAACTCCAGGCTGAACTTAGAAGTGTGAAAAAAGAACAAGGTACATGTAAATGGATTCCAAGTCTTGATGGACATCAAAAAGGGAATTCAACTTTGGGTCCTTTCTTCTACAACATAGCTGTTCAAGCTAGCAGTCATTTTCATTTTTCTAACAAAGCTGCTATTAACAAAAAATAAAATACTGAAGATGACTTTTCAGAGTTTGACATAGGAAAACAGAGCTGGATGTGGTGGTGCACACCTGTAATCCCCGTGACTTGGGAGACCAAGGCAGAAGGATCGGAAGTTTGAGGCCAGAAGTTGTCTCAGCAACTTAGCAAGACCCTGTCTCAAAAGAAGGCATGGAGGGGGAGAGAGCTGAGGGGTGCAGTTCAGTGGTAGAGTGCTTGTCTAGCATGCACAAGGCCTTGGGTTCAACTGCCTACTATGGCCAAAAAAGAAAAAAAAGAAAAAAAAAAAAAAGGGAAAGCATTCGTTCAAATACAGTAAAATGACTTTTGGTTAAGTACAAAATGTAAACAAAACCAAAACCAAGGACTGGCCATGCAGCTCCGTGGTAGACCACTTGCCTATCATTTGAGATGCCCTGGATTTGATCTCCAGGGGCCCTCGCCTTAACAAGCCAAAATAAACTGGAGAAAAAACTTAACACAGGAAGAGAACGTGACTCAGAAGAAATGAAATTTGCTCAAGGCTATGTGACTGGTAAACTTGAATTAGGAATCCAGTCCAAAAGCCAAAACTTTCCCATTATTCTCCAAAGTTGTTTTCCAAAGCCCCAAGCAAATGAGTTTTGAGATGTGACCTAACAGTTTTCAAACTCTGATTTATCCTTGGAATTATCTAGCATACTTAAAATTTCAAGGTCCCATCCAAACCTACTAAATCAGAACTTTTGTACCACAGAAGTCCTATTGTGATGTTCTAGCAGAATTGCTGAAGAATAATTTTTATTTTTAACGTATTTTTATTTACTTGAGACAGGCTCTTGTTATGTAGCCCAAACTGGCCTCAAATTCACAATCCTGTCTCCCTTGTGCTAAGTACAGGCATGCACCACCATGCCCAACTGAGAAATAATTTCAGATGTGATTATATTGATAAAATAGGGGAGAGAACTTTGGCATGAGAAATTTAGGGTATTACAAATGTGAAATTCCAAGTTTCAGGTTATGCTGCTGTCTACCTTTCCTTCAACAGGAAACTAATTATGATGAATAAAGACAGGTAAAATTCTACATGATAAAACAAGGAAATTTTGCTCACAAAGTTATGATCCACAGGCGCATTGTTGAGCTATGACTCAAGGCAGAGAATGAAACTGAGGACACAGTTACATAAGACCTTTTAGGCGTATTCCTAAAATCTAAATTTGATAAAAATTAAGCCTTAGTCTATCAAAGGTATTAACAAATGAATAAATGTAAATACACACATATTCAACGTACATACTACCTTAGCAATGGGGAATATGACCAAGAGTTCAGACCATCATTCCCTGCCATTCACCACCATGTCACTTGGACTTCAATTCCACTTAAACTATGGAAGCATAGGCATTTAGCTCAGTGGCAGAGGGCTTGCCTCTGGGTTCCTGGGTTGCCAGGAAGCTCTGGGTTCAATCCCCAGCACCCCCTACTAGGTCACAATCTTCAAGACATTATCATTAACTAGTTTATATGGAAATAAAACTAAAAAGTGATGCTAAGTACTTAATACTAGAAATAGCTAGTAAGCATGGCATGGTGGTGCACACCTATAATCCTAGTACTTAGGAGACTGAGGCAGGAAGACTTATGTGAGTTCAAGGTCAGCCTAGTCTACTTATCGAGTTCCAGGACTGCCTGGGTTACACAGAGACTCTCAAAACAAACTAGCTGGTAGTGAAGACAGTGAAATTTCAGTGGCAATCAATTCTAGTATAGGACTGAGTTTGTATCTTAATTCCTGTTACAGATACATCAAGCTGTTTATTCCTTTCAGTGAATCAGTTTCCTTTATTAATCCCAACAAATGGTACAACACTTAAGTGCCAGTTTTGTGCTACCCACTCCCCATATGGAAACAGTATCTTTCACCAGCATTATTTCAAATAATGGGTACTAAATGCTTAAAAGTATCTAACAAGGTAGCAAACACAAGCCACAAAAGATCAAATTTTAAATAATATCTGAAAATGGACTGCTTATATTCAAATTCTGGCTTTCCCATTTCCCAGAGTGACCTTGGTTATTATTTAATCCCTCTGCATCAGCTTCCTCACCTATAAAATGAGGATAACACCTACCTCACAGGGTTGTTGAAGAAATGACCTGATCAATATACCCAAAGCACTAAAGCACCTGAAGGGTTAGCTGCTACTCTATAACACAAGTGGCTACCCTGAAAATGGAAGCTACTCAGCTTGTTAGTGATTATATCTTCCATTGGTTATTTTTTGCAAAATAAATTATGTAGCAGTATTAGGTTTTAAAAACTGGAAATGTAATTGAGTGTGGTAGCCCATACTTGTAAACCCAGCACTTTGGAGGCTGAAGGAGGATTTATATAAGTTCCATGCCAGCCTGGACTACATAGTGAGTTCCAGGACAGCTTAGGCTACACATCGAAACTCAGTATCAAAAAGCAAAAGCCAACCCAGTGGCACACACCTGTAATCATAGACTTGGGAGGCAGAGGGAGAGGAGTTCAAGGCCAAAGACAGCCTGCATAACTTAGCAAAACCTTGTCTCAAAATAAATGGGCTGGGAGTATAGTATAGCAGTTGAACACTTGAAAAGTATATGCCAGGTCCTAGGTTCAACCCCCCAATAGCAGGGAAAAAAACCTGGAACTACTCAGTAGGGCATGGTGGCACACCTCTACAATCCAGCACTTGGAAGGCTATAGCAGGATTGTGAGTGCAAAGCCAGAGTGAGCTATATGAGCTATATGGCAACACTCTTAACAACAAAAAAAAGAAGCCAGAGTTCAGGCACTGTGTCTTATGCCTGTAAGCCCAGCGATTCAGAAGATAAGAGGCGAGATAACAGACACCAGAGGTAGCTTGTGTAACTTAGCAAGACCCTGACTTAAAAATTGGGTTGGGGGTGCAGCCCAGTGGTAGAGCACTTGCAAAGCATGGGCTATGCTAGGGCCTGGGTTCAGCCCCTAGAAGCAAAAAAAAAAAAAAAAAAAAAAAAAAAAAAAAAAAAAAAAAAAAAAAAAAAAAAAAAAAAAAAAAAAAAAAAAAAAAAAAAAAAAAAAAAAAAAAAAAAAAAAAAAAAAAAAAAAAAAAAAAAAAAAGGAAAGAAAAAAAAAAAAAGGAAATTCGTAAATTTTCCTAATACAAAACTTAAGGAGACTCACTAACAAAAAGGCCCACCAGACTCCACTACTTAACAACTTAACTTTACTACAAGAAGTTCGTTATACTGGAAGCCAGAATATTGGTAACTGATTTCTTAAAATCTAAGTGAAGTCCATGGACTCTGTATCAATTTTGTTCATCTCTGTAATAATGCTAAATTCAGTGTATTTATTTAACTAAAGAACATTGTTTCCCAGAATCCTCTGCAGCTTACTTAAGAAAGAATAAACTACAGAACTCTAAATACACCTTGAATTACCAAATAAAGACTATCCTCTCATTTACATCTTTTTATTTGGAAATGTTTATACCGGTACAGCAAAACTAGATTTTCGAGACAATGAGTGTCATTACTTTAGAGATCGGTTTATTATAAAAGGGACACATGGAAATTATTTACATGATGAAAGATTTCAGACCTTCAGTGGAATGGGCAGCTTTCATGTGATGCCAATTCAAGTGATTTATTTCAGTCTACATATTTTCCAAGAATGTCACCATCTCTAAATAAGAAATAATCCTGCAAATAGAGAAATCATTAGTTAAAGACAACTAACAACAAACACTTAACTTCTTTTAAAAATTATTAAGTTTACACACCTTGTCATCCAGAACTACCTTGGTGCCTCCATATTCTGGGAGAAGAACTTTATCTCCAACTTTTACGCTAACTGGCTGAAGCTCTCCACCCTTAATAAAATAAGGACACTTATTAGCAAAGACATCTAGTTCATGAGACATAGTTATCTTACTTCCCCTGCACTAGGGATTGAACCCAGGATCTCATGTATGCCAGGTAAATGCTCTACCACTGAGCTGGACCCCTTGCTCTTTTCTTTATTTCAAGACAGGGTCTCACTAAGTTGTCCAGCCTCACCTTGAACTCATGATCCTCCTGATTCAGCTTCCCAAACAACTGGAATTACCAGTATGCACTACCATTCCCTGCTACAGCTTAAAATTACTGATGAACGAAATGCCACTCAGACTATGTTAAAAAGGTACCTAATTAGTAGTTAGGCAATATAATTTATACTAGAATGTAGCTCCTCACAACAAAAACATCACTGTAGAATTACAATTTAAAATAAACAGTGATTTAAATTAAACCCAGTTCAGTATGAAAGTTCAAAGCATTATACTGGAAAAGCTAACTAAGCTAACCAAAGCTGAAGTTTTAATTGTTAAATATTAACCTATGGACTATGTAAGATAAAGCAGCATTTAAAGCCACGTAAAAAAGGTCACATAAGACCTCTTTTTTTATGAGAGTCTTGCTATGTGGCCCAGGTTTGCCTCAAACTCTTCACACTTCTGTCTCAGCATCCCAAGTGCTGGAATAACAGGAATATGCAGCAACACCCAGCACGTATGACATCTTTCAACAAACAAAACTTCATCTTTAAATGATGCTTTAGAACTTTCTCAGCGACTACTGGCACAATGCATTATTATATTTGATGCCAAAATAATAAATGACGTATTTTGGCTGACATTTTTGGAGGCCTAAGATCTAACTAGTTAATTGGAGAATACCAAGCATAGTTCAAGGCCCTGTAATTCATCTCACAGTGTAATCTTTTGTCTTATCAGAAATTTGAAACTTGATGAAATGATGATCAGACTTAGCTACCAGTCACTAAGGGCAATTTTCATACTCTGGAAATTCTTATCATATAATACCACCAAATTAATTATACAATCATTTTCCTTAAAAGAGAGATTAGAGGTGAACTAAAAAATTACCTTGAAAATGAAATTAGCTATTTAAAAGGATACTTTATTGACAACCCAGGATTTCTTACTACTCCCCAATTCACATAACAAAATTAGTTCCACTGTAGACCCATTTACCTTTCCTTTAGAGCCTGACCCCACAGCTACTACTGTTGCTTGCAATACTTTTCCTTGAGACTTTTCTGGAAGCATAATGCCTCCTTTGGTTACAGTTTCAGCTGCACTCCTTTCAACCAATACACGGTCAAACAGCGGAAGAAACTTTCTAAATGCTTGTCCTGCCTGTAAAGAGAAATGTTAGACTGTTCAAGCAAAAACATCATGCGATTACACTCTCAAAAGGCAATGCCATCACAAGTATTACATCTCACACAAGGCTTCCAAAATTAACACCAAAATTCAGATTACTCATTTAGGAAATGCACGTGAATATTTCACTTTACAAGCCCAGTTTAATTCTCATCTTCCGTGTCTGTTAATGTTCGTTGTTACTCCTCTCATCAACAACCAGATCTCTTTTAAGAGCAACCTTCGTTCACGCCAAGGTCAAAGATTTTTCTGTCCCCAGGTTGTTCTAGAAATTTCCAGGAAATGATGGGGGTCAATCTGCATGCCCCGGGCCATGCTTTCTCCAAGATAGTACACACCCACAGAAGACCAGCAGAAGTCGGGGGGCCGCCGCGTGCCCGCGCCCGGGTTCCCACCCCGTGCCCTAGACACCTGCTGCACACACGAATGCAAAAACCTTTTGGTGAAGCAAAAGGTCGGAGAGGCCTCGCCTCTGCAGGGTACAAGCGAGCGCTGGCCACTGAGTGGCCCCTTCGCCCCTCGATCAGGCCCCATAAAGGGCTATGGGAGTTCCCCATGAGCCTCAGACTGTTCAAGACTCCGTGGCCTCCAGGCCGTTAGGAACTCACCATGACTCTCGTCGCTGCAGCTCGGACTCAGCTCTGGGGCCGCCACCAAGGAGAGACCCGCAGTCCGGCCTCACCGCACGTGAAAAGGCCGCCCAGCGCGCAGGCGCACTCTCCCTGCCCCCGCCCCCGCCCCTCCGCGGAAGAGAGGGCGGCTACGCCAGCGCGCGCGGTGATTCGTCCTGAGGACTTTGCGCAGGCCGCCGACGCGCGCCCCGGAAGGTGGAGGAAAAGAGGAGCTCTTTCTAGGCTTTTCCAGGCAGCCAGCCGAGGTGAAAGGACTATGCTTGCGTATCCCTCCGGAAATGACGCGTTTTCACCCTTGACCCGCAGGGAGCGGGGCGCCTTCCGGAAAGTTCTGGAACGGTGTGCGGCCCAGGAACTAGCCTAAGCCGGCCGGACAGGGCTGTGCCCGCTTGGCCCGGCCCTGCGCGGGTAGGGAGGGGCGGGGCTCGCGCGCCGCGCATGCTGATTGCGGGGCCCGGCCGCCGGGAAGGGGGCGGGAGCCTCCTGCACACGCGGTGCCGCAGGGAGGGGGAGCCGCGGAGGGAGGGGACACAGGCTCATTGCAGTGTGCGCCCTGCACTCTGTCCCTCACTCGCCGCCGACGGCCTTCCTCGCCGCGTGTGCGCCCTGCCGACGGCCCGCAGGTACGCGGGCGCTCCGCGCCCCCATGTCCTGGAACTCGCGACCCCAGAGCGGGCCTTTATTCAGCCTGTTTCTACTTGAGTGGGCCGACGAGCGGGACCCGGGGCTTCCTCATGGCGTTGCAGGCCCGGCTCTCTGGCCCAGGCCTCTCATGTCCATGTGGCTCCCATCACGTGCGGCGTGGACCGCGGGCTTCGGATCTGGCTCGGGCGTGGGAGGGCGGGCGCGCTCGCCCGGGAGATGGCATGTAGGAGGGTTGCATGCCCTGGGGTAAGGCCCTCTGGTGCAGTCCTCTCCTCGTGGACTGCGGGGCGCGGAGGAAGGGGGCCGGGCCGGCGAAAAAACTGGTCTTTGTGCCATTGGCAGCGGAGATCGGTGCCTATGCTGTTGACCTTGCTGGGGGCGTCTTGAAGGAAAGACACGTGGGGCTGCGTGGGGTGGGCAGCGGGCTGCGGGCCCCCAGCATCGCGGCCTTGTAACTTGTTCTGATACAGTAGCCCCCAGTGGATACATGGAGACAACTTTCCGCTGAGCGAGTTTTTGCACCGTCAGGAATGTTTGTACTTCCCTGGTCATTCGGATTTGTACGCTGCTTTTCTCCCGCTTTCTTGGCTTTTCAGCTCAAGGCCTTTTTAGCGGTGAAAGATTAACTTGTATGGGGCGGCTGGGGTAGGTGGCCGTGGGGAAGGAATTGTGTGTGTTTTGTGCTAGTGCTATAGGTCAAACGTGGGGGCACCCTCTTTAAGCTTCTTTGATAGTTGATGTACTGAAGCTGCGTTGCGTGGCCTACGCGTAGTGGTTGGCGGAGGTCAGGAAGGTCTACATCTAACGTCCCACGTTCTGTTGCACAGGTATGCATGTTTGTGTTGCAACGCACGGCTAGTGCTAGTAGTGATCATCTATTTGTTTTTTTCCCCTAGAAATGCTTCGATTATCCACAGTCCTTCGCCAAATGAGACCAGTGTCTAGGGCACTGGCCCCTCATCTCACTCGGGCTTATGCCAAAGATGTAAAATTTGGTGCAGATGCCCGAGCCTTAATGCTTCAAGGAGTAGACCTTTTAGCCGATGCTGTAGCAGTTACCATGGGGCCAAAGGTATCAGTGTTATCTCAGTCTAATTACATATCATTAAAAAATAGTGTTTTGTTGATGCAGATAGTCACAACTATGGAACAATACTTTGGTATCAATTTTTGTCATAATCCAATTTACATATGAATTCCAAGTTATTGGGTCATTTTTTACTTAGACAGAATGGTCTTAAAGTGCTTCAGCCAGATTTTCAAAACTTTATTTTGTGCAATGTGTGATGCAATCAGATAGTAATTCGTAGCTCAAGGTGGATTTCTAAACTTGAGGTATAGTTAATCTTAGCTGCTTGCATTGAATTTTGGATCCTTTCCCAGAAGTTAGTACCAAGTGTAGAGGAACGAGTATAACTTGTGTCAGTTATAACCACAAGTATATGCTTGTAGGTGCTCATTTTTTAAATATACGCTGTTTATTGTACTGAAATATACTATATTTACAGATGATAAATATACCAGTGTAACATAAAATGCTATTTGTGAGTGTACACTTGAAGGGCATTGAGTACACTTACATTGTTCTGCAGCCATAACCACCATCAATCTTCAGAACTTCTTTCATCTGTTCATGGAAAACTGTTAACTATAAAGTCTTCCATTTCCTCCTCCCTTGTACATACTAGTTTTACCCAGTGTTTTTCTGCCATTTTCCTGTTCTAAAGCATATTTGCCTGCAGCTGTAGCCCTGTGGCATCGGATCATGTCAGATCTCGGAAGCTAAGCAGGGTCCGGCCTGGTTAGTACCTGGATGGGAGACCGCCAGGGAACACCAGGTGCTATAGGCTTGGGAGAAGGACCTGGCAACCCCCTCCCAAAAATCAACCTGCCACTGAAAACCCTATGAACGGCAGAGAAGCACTGACAATAGTGTTTCCCCTGTTGTACAGAGGGTCGCTATGAGTCGGATATCGACTCGACAGCACCTAACAACAACAACAAAGCATATTTAAATTTTTGAGTGTTATCTAATAGTGAACAGTAATATTTTGAGGAGGTCTTTGTGGTCGGCAGTCCAGTGATGATTCATTTCAAATTGATGATAGTTCAGAATGATCTAAGAACTATATGATAAGCCATTTGCACAGAACAAAAATAGAAAGTAGCAAGTTGGTCTGAATCCTTATGTTACCAGTACTGTTTATGCCATGTTTGAACCTTTTATGTTGGGTTAACCTAGAAAAGCACACTGTTCTTACCTTGCTGGTTAGTATTTTAGTAAGTGAATTTTAAAGCAAGTTACATTATTTTGAAAGATAACAAGCATTGACCAAAAGTTAAGTGGTAAGAATGTTCTGGAATTTTGTAGTTTGTCTCCTGGACTTGTGCATTTAATGAGGTGACATCTTTCAGTTCCTAGACTATTCATCTCCCATAATACCTCATTCATAGTTATGTTCTTGGCAAAGGAGCAGAGGTCATTTTGTCTGTAGACTGAGGATGTTAGTGAACTTGCCCTTGAGTTTCATGTTACTGGACTGATAAAAATGACACAAGTTGTGTTGAGGCTTGCAAATGCCTCCCTCATTAAAGTGTGTGATCTTGTCACATTTTTTTCCTCTACCATTATAGGGAAGAACAGTGATTATTGAACAGAGTTGGGGAAGTCCCAAAGTAACAAAAGATGGTGTGACTGTTGCAAAGTCAATTGATTTAAAGGATAAATATAAAAATATTGGAGCTAAACTTGTTCAAGATGTTGCCAATAACACAAATGAAGAGGCTGGGGATGGCACCACCACTGCCACTGTACTAGCACGCTCTATTGCCAAGGAAGGCTTCGAGAAGATTAGCAAAGGTGCTAATCCAGTGGAAATCAGGAGAGGTAGGAATGTCTCTTTGTTGTTAGTATAGCCACAAGAAATTTCTATTGCTAAGAAGTCTACTTGTTGAAAGTAAGAGAGTACTTTCTATTTTGATCTTTTTTTGTGTCATTTATTGGCAATAAAAAATGTTGGGTGATCATGTTGGAAATAGACATGATCAAATTAGGAATAAGTCACATATAGCATGAATTAGATGGTGAGATTCTTGAAACTACACTAATACCTTTTCTAGGTCCAATATTCAAAATAATTTTGGTGTTGTGGGACTTAGTATGTAAATTTAAAATTCCTGTTCCAGTGTATGACATCTAATTTTATGTAATTAGTACCAGCATTGGCATAGACCTTGCATACAGATTCAGTATTAAAGTATTAAAATATTTGTCATGAATCTCAAAATTTCTCAGCATGGAAGCCATGATAAGCATTGTGTTGACATATATTCTTGAACTAGGTGTGATGTTAGCTGTTGATGCTGTAATTGCTGAACTTAAGAAGCAGTCTAAACCTGTGACAACCCCTGAAGAAATTGCACAAGTAAGAACTTTTTTAAAAAAAATTCTAAATTTTTATTTATTTATTTGCAGTACTAAGGGTTGAACCCAGGGCCTCATGCATGCTTTTGCAAGCACTCTACCTCTGAGCTGAACTTCCAACCCATTTTTTACTTTTTGTTTTGAGACAGGGTCTTGCTAACTTACACCGGTTGTCTCTGGCCTTGAACTTGGGGTCCTCTTGTCTTCACTTTCCAAGTCACTGGGTATTATAAGCATGTGCTGCCACATCCTGCTACAATTTTAATTTAATTTTAGAATTGTGTGGTTTTTATTTCATAATCATCCACTAGTATCAGAATAATTACCCAATCACCAACCTTGGAAGCATTTTTTTTCTTATTGCTAAAGGACTTAAAAAGAATTCAGTGATCATAATTTAGATCTTTGTTAGTTTACAATGTCATTACATTTCCCAAGGAAAATATAATGAGGTTTGCTTTTCAGTTTTTGACTAAGCATAGTTTTATATTTATTTCATATTCTTTAAAATAATGTAGCCAAATAACAGAAAAGAATCAAAGGGCTGAGGATGTGGCCCTGTGGTATAGCACTTACCTAGCATGTGTGAGGCCCTGAGTTTGTTCCCCATACCGAGGTGCTGTTGTAATCACAGCACCTGGGGAAACTGTTGCAGGCCAGAGGCAACCTGTGCAGCTCAGTGCTGGAACACCCTGGGTTCAATCCCCCAGTATCCAGGAAGGGAGAAAACTATATACAGAACCAATACTTCATTAAAACTGTTACAGCATAAATCCCCTCTTCTCTCCTGGATGGAGGAATCAGTTTAGAGATTAAAAGGGAAAAAGAAAGTAATTAAGAACACTAGCCTTATTTAGTATTTAATTTTTAAATGTAACTTGCTTATATCAGGTTGCTACAATTTCTGCAAATGGAGACAAAGAAATTGGCAATATCATTTCTGATGCAATGAAAAAGGTTGGAAGAAAAGGTGTGATCACAGTAAAGGCAAGTGTGTATGGTACTTGGTTTTTTGGGTTTTTTGTTTTTTAGACAGTGCCTTGCCCATAGAAAGAGTCTATCAGTTAGCATAGTCTGTTCTGTTCCTTTGTGTGTATGGTGCTTACTGTGTTTTGTGTGAATTATAGTTTGGGTTTCCTGGAACGAATCCATCCTCACTTAAGTCTCATCTACCTGTAAAGTATTCAAATATGTAGTCTTGAAAATTTTGGCAGAAGTAGAGTTGAATGCTCTGGAGCATTTGCATACTCCTTCCAGAATCCTGTATGACCAGTGGGATTGATTTATATTGATTTGGTCTGTAATTCTAAGTTTTGTGTTTCTTTAGTGAAATCCATTCACCTAATTCTTTGACTTTTCATAGGATGGGAAAACACTGAATGATGAATTAGAAATTATTGAAGGCATGAAGTTTGATCGAGGATATATTTCCCCATACTTTATTAATACATCAAAAGGTGAGAGTTTAGTAACCAAAGTCTTTATAATATACATTATTACTATACATCAAACTACAAGCATTAGTTGCTGGCATAGCACTAGGAAATATTTGTAAGGTTTTGAAAGTTAGTATGTATAGTAATTGAAGGAGGAAAATACGAATCACTGGTGCTTTAAATTTTATTAGAACTTAGGCTTAGCTTTTCACTGAAATGAACTGCATTCATTTTCTATTGACTTGAAATGCTCACTGTTTGCAGGTCAAAAATGTGAATTCCAGGATGCCTATGTGCTATTGAGTGAAAAGAAAATTTCTAGTGTCCAGTCCATTGTACCTGCTCTTGAAATTGCCAATGCTCACCGTAAGCCTTTGGTCATAATTGCTGAAGATGTTGATGGAGAAGCTCTGAGTACACTTGTTTTGAATAGGTAATAGGCAATGTATTTGATGTGGTTTACATTTGTAGGTGGAAAAATTATTCATATTGCTATTTGAAATCTCCTTTAGGTACCTCCACATTTGATCTGCTTGTGTTGGTTTCTGGAGTTGTAGTGTGTAGTACATTTATTTCTGTCTTTTTGAATGGCCCCCTTATGTCCTTAACTTTGTTGTGCAGTATCTTTTTTTTTTTTTTTTTGGCAGTACTGGGGGTTGAACCCAGGGCCTTATGCTTCCATGCTTTGCAAGTGCTGTACCACTGAGCTGCATGCCCAGCCTATTTTCTTTTTGAGACAGGGTCTCATTAAATTATGCAGACTGCCTCCGGTCTCGAACTTGCAATCCTTCTTCCTCTTCCTCCCAAGTCACTGGGATTATAGGTGTGTGCCACTGCACCTAGCTGTGCAAGCTTCTTTTAAGGTAGGCTATTTTAGTATGTAGAGGCCTTTCTATTTTTCAATAGTGCTGGCAATTTCACAGGTACTTGACAGGACTCCTCTCCACCAAATAAATGATTTTTCTGGCCCCAAAAATTAGTTTTAGAAAGTAATTGTAAGTGCTCTAAAATAAGAGAAATCAGCATTCAACCTAGAATGAGGTGAGGTCTCTTTACTTTATTTAAGTATGCATATTAATCTACAGTTTAATACTAGGTTCAACTTTAAGACAGATAATGTTCATGCTGTAAATAGGCATTATTAAAGCATATTAATATGTACTTTTTAATTTTAATTTTAATTTTTTGCAGTACTTGGGGGTTAAACCCAAGGCCTCACACGTACTTTTCAAGTAATCTACCACCGAGCTGCACCCCCAACCCACTTTTCTCATCTTGAGACAAGGTCTTCCTAAATTATACAAGCTGCATATTTGTCTTATTTGTCTAGGAATTGAGAGGCATATGAGAATCAAGACTTCCATTTTTATAGTAGAAATGTACAGATGAAATAGCAAGTATGTTTTAGTGATTATATACTTTGACTTAACACTAAAATTGTAAATGAATTTGTTTATCCTGGAGTACTTTTCTTAACTTGGATTTCCTTTTCTGAGGAGTAGGGATAAAAAAAAAAAATCCCTTGAAGATTATGAGATCTGAGGCCTACAGAGTTTTTGTTAAGTTATTTACTACTAGCTCTAAAGTTTACATTTATTTGTATCATCTTAGCTTATTCCTCTGATTTTAATGAGTGCATGTTTATTAGATGGCCATCAAATTTAATATTTATTAATGGTTTTTCTACCATTTATAAAATAGCTATAAATGTCCCCTTTAACCTCGTTGTGATTTTTGTTTCTGGGTCCAGCTCTTGAATGGGAATGTAGTCAGCAGTTTATTAAGAAGGTTATCAGATGTGAACAAATACAGATAGAAAATAGCCCAATCTTATAATCTTTCTTTTAATTTGCTCAGAAGTTTTTAGGAAGCCAAAAGGCACACAGGGTTGGAGGGGGCGATCCTAAGTGATCTCAGTAGAACAATAACTTGAGGGCAATTAAACTAGATGTTTTTATTTGTTTTAAGTCTTATCATTAACTGTTTTTAACAGGCTAAAAGTTGGTCTTCAAGTTGTAGCTGTCAAAGCTCCAGGTTTTGGTGACAATAGAAAGAACCAGCTTAAAGATATGGCTATTGCTACTGGTGGTGCAGTAAGTAAAATATAATATTGTGATGTTGGTTTACTAAATGGACTTCTAGATAAAGTGTATAAGTAGAATGTGTAATTTCCACAAGTAGTTACTACTATCTGTTTCTATTGGCTACTTGGGACATAGGGGTTGGATTAACTAAAGTCCCTTCGATCATCTCTAACTTGCCATGAGTTTGGCCTAAGAATGTGCATGACTAAATCTATTTCCAATTTTGAAAGAATATGACAAAGAATGTAGAACATAAGAATTTAGACTTAAGGCCTATTCTTGATTCAACTAAAAAGTACCTCAGGTGTTTTCTCACTCAGATGAGCTAGTGTTAATTGACACCATAGTGATGATTAAGACATTGGAAATGAAGTAAGACTATATTCAGATCTTGTCTTTGACTAGCAATGTCCTTGAAATCTCTTACTTTGAAGGAATATATTTTAAAATGTTTCTCCTATAAAAATGCTTGTATTATACTTAATAAGCTTGGTATAATTAAAGACAATAACCTACAACTGATATACTTTTAAATGTTTTTGTAGGTGTTTGGAGAAGAGGGCTTGACCCTAAATCTTGAAGATGTTCAGCCTCATGACTTAGGAAAAGTTGGAGAGGTCATTGTGACTAAAGATGATGCTATGCTTTTGAAAGGAAAAGGTGACAAAGCTCAAATTGAAAAACGTATTCAAGAAATCACTGAGCAGTTAGATATCACAACTAGTGAATATGAAAAAGAAAAACTGAATGAACGACTGGCAAAACTTTCAGATGGAGTAGCTGTGCTGAAGGTATGACTCATCTTCGTGGATTAGTCTCCTAGGTTCTTGAGCCTAAGAATGATTTTATTTTTGTGGTATTTCTCAGTAGTAACTAAACATATGAGGAATTAACTTCATGGAAATTCTTACTGTCTGGTTTCTTTAACAAAACATTCCTTTTTTTTTCTGTCTGTCTTTGCAGTGCTAGGGATCTATCTCATAGCCTCATGAGTGCCAGGCAATTGATACCCTACCCTTGAGCTATAATCCCTACTCATTCCCCATTCATTTCTTAAACCACAGTTGAACTTGTACTGGAGAAAGTTGCTGTGGGAAAAGAAATAGGGAAAAGGGCATCAGTCATAGCAGCCTTTTATGGGACATTTCACTCATCACAGCTATCGGATCATGCGGTCATTAACAGTAGTCAGTGTTGCTGGGCACCGTGGCGCATGCCTATAATCAGAGAGTCAGGAGGATCACAAGTTCAAGACCAGAGGCAGCCTGCATAATTTTGCCACACCCTGTATTAGAAACTAAAAAACTGGGCTGGGGGTACAGCTCAGTAGTACAGCACTTGCAAAGCATGCAAGCTTGAGACCTTAAGTTCAACCCCCAGTACTGCAAATAATTAAGAAGAAGAAGAACAACAACAACAACAACAACAGCAATAATAATAATAAGTGTCTTCTCTCTGCCATCACATGGGGGAAGGGGATTGGGGTGGGCAACCTTTTTCAAGTTTGATTTTTAAGTACACTAGGTACTTTTTTGCAATACTTGGGGGTGAACCCAGAATCTCACACATACATTGCAAGTATTTTCCCACTGAGCCTGCACCCCAGCCACTTTTTAATTTTTTATCTTCAGTCAGGTTACACAGGCTGCCTCTGGCCTCGAAATCATGATCATCCTGGTTCTGCCTCCTGGGTTGCTCAGATTACAGGCATGTGCCACCATGCTTTTAAATGACTTTTGGCAATCAGCATTTTAAATGGAGAATGCTATTCTTACTGGAATTTTCTAAACCTTTAGGTTGGTGGTACAAGTGATGTTGAAGTTAATGAAAAGAAAGACAGAGTTACAGATGCCCTCAATGCTACAAGAGCAGCTGTTGAAGAAGGCATTGTTTTAGGAGGGGGCTGCGCTCTGCTTCGGTGCATTCCAGCCTTAGACTCATTAACCCCTGCTAATGAAGATCAAAAAATTGGTAAAGAAAAATTACTTATCACATAAGTTTGTGGCCTAATTTTATTGTTTCTGTATTCTGGAATACAATGTTGCAGATCCCTAAATGGAACAGCAAATAACAATTTCCTGAATAACAAAGATAAAATATTGCTGATACCAGAGGAAGCTAATAATGTGTTTCATTTTCAAGGGGAATGACTTTATCTGCAGTAGGATTGGATAGCTCCTCTCATTAGTTAGAATTGTGTTGCTTTACAGAAGAATGAACCAGAATTTTCTAAATTACTTTGTAGGTATAGAAATTATTAAAAGAACACTCAAAATTCCTGCAATGACCATTGCTAAGAATGCAGGTGTTGAAGGATCTTTGATAGTTGAGAAAATTATGCAAAGTTCTTCAGAAGTTGGTTATGATGCTATGCTTGGAGATTTTGTGAATATGGTGGAAAAAGGAATCATCGATCCAACAAAGGTAAATAATTTAACTTTGTGTGTGTGTGTGTGTGTGTGGTACTGGGGTATTGAACCCAGTGCATACTGGCTTATCTCAGTTCTGTGCATACTTTGCAAGTGTTTTACCACTCCCAGGCCCTTTTAAATTTTTTACCTTGAAACAGGGTCTAAGTTACACAGTTGATCTCATCCCTCAAGCTCAGCTCTTCTGCAGGAGCAGGAAAAATTCTTTGAAAACTCACCCTAAGACATAACATTTTCATTAAGTCTTACTTGTATTTTACTAAGGGAAAAAATAATCTTTTGTTAATTTTTTTTCTAGGTTGTGAGAACTGCTTTATTGGATGCTGCAGGGGTGGCCTCTCTGTTAACTACTGCAGAAGTTGTAGTCACAGAAATTCCTAAAGAAGAGAAGGAGCCTGGAATGGGTGCAATGGGTGGAATGGGAGGTGGGATGGGAGGAGGCATGTTCTAATTCCTAGAATAGTGCTTTACCATTATTAATGAACTGTGACAGGAAGCTCAAGGCACGGTTTCTCACCAATAACTTCAGAGAAGTCAGTTGAGGAAAATGAAGAAAAGGCTGGCTGATGTTTAAGAAATCACTATAATCATCAGTTACTGGTTTCAGTTGACAATATATAATGGTTTACTGCTGTCATCATCCATGCCTACAGATAATTTATTTTGTATTTTTGAATAAAGACATTTGTACATTCCTGATACTGGGTGCAAGAGCCATGTACCAGTGTACTGCTTTCAACTTAAATCACTGAGGCATTTCTACTACTATTCTGTTAAAATCAGGATTTTAGTGCTTGCCATCATCAGATGAGGAGTTCAGAAGCAGCCTTTCTGTGGAGAGTAAGAATAATTGTGTACAAAGTAGAGAAATCCAATTATGTGACAACATTTGTGTAATAAAAATTTGTTTAAAGTTAACAGTTGTGTTAGCTTTTCCATGATGTGGAGGATTAATGAACGTCAAGTGATGTGGAATGGCATAGGTGACACGTATATAAAATATCACAGCTATAGTAATTTCATGTTGCTCTTTCTTGCAGGCTGAATTACATCATTACATTGGTAATGGGAGAAACTTTAAAAGAAGGCAGCAACCCTGACTAGTTCTATGTGAACAGTGTTGGGGGTATTGAGGCCTAGTCATAAACATGGGGAACCATCATTTGTGATTATTGGTCCAAGTCATAAGAGATGATAGGCTGTCAGTTCCTGCTTGGGTGCCCACAAGTGAGGAGAGCAGGGTCTTTTCTTTTTTTTCTTTTTTTAATTTGATTTTTTAAGGTAGGGTTTCACTGTATAGACCAGATCCAACTAGAACTTGTTATATAGACTGTGCTGACCTTGAATTCACTTTGCTCCTCCTGCCTAAGCCTCCCAAGTGCTGTGATTCTAGGCATGTGCTACCATACCTAACCTGAGCAAGAGTTTTTGTTTTTTATTTTTTTGCAGAGTTGAGGACTGAACCCAAGGCCTCACACATGCTAGATAGGAACTCTGTCACTGAGTCACATCGCCAGCCTGGAAAGCATATTTTGTAGAATGAGTATGCTTCAGAGGAAGCAAGAAAGGTGTCTTGTTTAAGAATAATGGATAGTGTGGAAGGAAATCTACATTGGCGGGTGTGCGCGTGTGTGTGTGTGTGTGTGTGTGTGTGTGTGTGTGTGTGTGAGAGAGAGAGAGAGAGAGAGAGAGAGAGAGGGATAACAAGCCCAGGGACTTGGACATGCCAGTCAAGCCAAGCACTCTGTCACTGAGATACACTGCTAGCCTGCCTCACCAATTATTTATTTATTTTACTTATTTGAGACAACCTCTCACTATAGCCCCAGCTGGCCTGGAACTCACTACGTAGACCAGGCTGGCTTGAGAGAACCTATTAAAAATAATAGTGAGCCAGGAGTGGTGGCACATTGCCTATAACTCAGGCTGAGGCAGAAGGCTCACTGCAAGTTCAAGGCTGGCCTGGTCTCGTAGTGAGTTCCAGGATGGCCTGGGCTCTGTAGTGAGATCCTGTCTCAAAAATAAATAAAAAACAGTTAAAAAAAAAAAAACCATACATAGTGAAATAGCCAGGCATGATGGCACATACTTCTAATCCCAGCCCTTGCTATATACTGAGACCCTGTCTCAAAAGCAACCAAACAAAAAATCAGAATTTGGAACTGAGATAAGCCCTGAAGGGCAAAAGCCAGCATGATTTAATTACCTTTCTGGGAAGGATTTATTTGAACAAAAGAGCCTTTTCTAAATAAAAATTTCCAAGATTGTGTTAGGATATATGAGCTGGAAAGGGGAGAAGGGGAAAGCAAACACTGATCCAGCATTTATCCCTAACCAAGGGTATGTATCTGAATCCACTTGAACAACAAAAGGAAAAACCAAGGGGAAAGAATGCCACCAAGTCATCCTTTCAGGAAGAGGATTAAGAAAGATGGAAGAAAAATGTTCCACTGCAGCTGAGATAAACTCCATTAGACTCATCTTGTTAGCTGTGGTTGAGTCTGACTCGTAGCTACCCTCAGGATTTTCAATGGCTTCGAGAATGGATTGCCACATCCTCCTGTTTTTTGCAGTGCTGCGGGGATCAAACCCTGGTCCTCAGTGTAGTGCAGCACTCTACCAACTGAGCTAAACCCCAGTCCCAGACTCATGGAAGATCCAAAACCCTGCAAAGCAAGTTATGGGATAAATGATTTAGGAGTATCTTCCTGGTACTCACAAAATAGTAGCTGCTCTACTCAGGTAATTTTCAACTGGGTTAACTGTGGGGGAGTGTCGGTGCTGGAGTAAGTAGTCAGCCAAACCAAATGTTTAAAGAAAAAGTCCTGTCAAATCAAAAATAATCTACAAGCTGGGCTTGGTAGCCAAGGTTTGTAACCCCAGTGTCTCTGGAGGCAGAGCCAGAAGATGACTGCGAGGCCAGAGGCAGCCTGTGTAACTTAGCAAGACTTTGACACACAAAAAAAGCCAGACACGAGGTGAATGCCTGTAATCCCAGCAACTCAGGAGGCAGAGGCAGGGGGATCACAAGCTCGAGACCAGAGGGAGTCTGCATAATTTAGCGAGACCCTGTCTCCAAAAAACAAAACACTAAAAAAATGGGACTGGAGGTGCAGCTCAGTTGTACACCACTTGCAAAGCATGCAAGCGGAAGGCCCTGGGTTCAACTCTCAGTACTGCAGAAAATAAAAATAAAAGAAAATAATAAATAAAAACTGGGCTTGGGTGCAGCCCAGTGGTAGAGCACTTGTGAGGCCCTGGGTTCAACACACAAGTACTAGAGTGCAGAAATTTGAGACCAGAGGCAGCCTGCAGAACATAGTGAGACCCAAAATAAAAAATGGGCTGAGGATGTAGCTCACTGATGGAGTGCCTTGGGTTCACTGCTGTACTTCTGCATAAATAAATAAATAAAATTGAGCAGCACCAATAGTCTCATATATTAAGTAGAAGAGAGTACAGGAACCATCTACCATTTGGTCAGGGATATTCAGCTGAAAGGTTGGTAATCATATAAAGGGAACTGTGCTCCCTGGTGCTATGCAACATGACAAGGGCTCTGAAGGCTGGTCTTTCACACCTTCCTTATTGATCCTTGGGGCATGGGAGGAAAAGACATTTCTTGTAGGGTTAAGACAACAACTGAGGTAGCATAAAGCTGTCTTGCTAAAAGGATAGTAGGCCCTGAGGAAATAAAAGTTCCACAAGAGAGTCCAGACTGAGAGCCTGAAATATTGGCCCTGGCACTGGGGCAGGGGGTTCTCCCTCCCAAAAGACTCCTAACAGCTCAAGATAATCTGGCTAGAAGCTATATCTACATATTTTATGGCATTTTTTTCAATTCTATAAAATATAAAATGCTGCCACAGGATAGCTGAAGAGAATTTTTAGAAATGTTTTCCCAGTTTGGCCAAACTAAATAAATCCATTCTTCCCTCAATTTTTCTTTTCAGTGCTGGGGTTTGAACTCAGACCCTTGCAAATGTTAGGTAAGTGCTCTATCACTGAATGACACCCTCAGACCCTTTATTTTTTGAGATATGGTTTTGCTAAATTGTACAGGCTCTCTGTGGTCTTGAACTTGTAATCCTTCTGCCTCATTCTCCTAAATCTCTTGGATTACAGGAAGGTGCCACAGTGCCCAGTTCTTCATCAACTTTTGTTTCCTAAATTTCATTTAAAATGCAAAGGAAATAAAGCATCAGGCTAAGAATCTGAGCATCTGGTAGCCGATGCAACAACGGGTTCGAAGATGATAGATTATATTAATTCCCTAGAAAGAAAGCTAACTTAATAGGGAATTAAATTTTTGACATGAAATTATGAATTTGAAACTGATAAAATTCTATTTATAGTGACAAGTCAGGTCAATAACATAAATAAAAAGAGCTAGTAATTGAGCACCATGCAAAACAGAGTATAACATTTCCAGGAAAGATATCAAGTCTCTAAATATGAAAATCTCTGAAATGAAAAAGATACAGAACCCCTAAAACAAGGGGGAAAAAAAAAAAGGACTTGTGCTGTACTGGGTCCACGCCTGTAAGCCTGTAAGCCTGTAAGCCTGTAGTCCCAGTACTCAGGAAGTGGAGGTGGGAGGCTCATGAGGCCTGCCCAAACTACATACCAAGTTCCAGCGATTGGTCCCTCCTGACTACATGTCCAAGATACATAAGACACAGTCTTGCCATCCTTGTTTCCAAGGAGCACACTGGTTGGACCACTTCAAGGACCGACCTGCTAGTTCTTTTGGCAGTCCAAAATTCAATATTCATCTCCAGCACCATAGTTAAAAAGCACCAGTTCTTCTCTTTTTTCCCCTAGTCAATGTCCAGCTTCCACAACCATATGATGTGACTGAAAATACCATGGTACAAGGCAGGCACACCTTCGTCGTCAATGTGACATGTTTACTTTTCAATACTTTAAGGAGGTCTTTTGCCACAGCTTTTCCCAAGGCAATGTATCTTTTGATTTTTTGATTGCTGCTTCCATGGGTCTTGACTGTAGAACCAAGTAAAGCATAATCTTAGACAACATCAATCTTCTCATGAATTTCCTTACTGAACCAGTTGTAAGGATTTTTGTTTTATTGATGTTGAGGTACAATCCATACTGAAGGCTGTGTTCTTTGATCTTCATTAGTAAATGTTTCAAATCCTCTTCACTTACAGCAAGCAGAGATGGTTATCTGCATAATGCAGGTCATTAATGAAGACACATTAATGACCTCCGATCATAATACTGTGTTCTTCATAGAATCCAGCTTCTTGGGTTATTTGCTCAGCACAGAAATTGAAGCGATACGGTGAAAGGATACAGCCCTGATGCACACCTTTCTCAACTTTGAACCAAGCAGTGCTTCCCTGATCCGTTCGAATGACGGCTTCCTGGTACATGTACAGATTCCTAATGAGTACTATTAGGTGCTCTGGTAGTCCCCTTCTTCGCCATGTTATCCATAATTTGTTATCAACTACACAGTCAAATGCCTTTGCATAGTTGATGAAATAGACTTTTTCTGGTATTCTCTGTTTTTGGTTAATATCCATCTGACATCAGCAACAGTGTCCCTGGTTCCACTTCCTCTTCTGAATCCGGCTTGATTTTCTGGCATTTCCCTGTCCATGTACTGCTGAGTGGCTTTTGAATGATATTTAGTAAAATCTTGCTTGCATTATGATATTAATATTGTTTGATAGCTTCCATATTCGGTTGGATCCCCTTTCTTGGGAATAGACAGGTATGGATCTCTTCTAGTCAGTTTTCCAAGTAGCTGTTTTCCAAATCTCTTGGTGTAAGCACATTAGCACTTCCAACTGCATCTGTTTATTGAAATATCTCTATTGGCATTCCATCAATTCCTGGAGCCTTGTGTTTCACCAATTCCTTGAAGGCAGCTTCCACTTTGTCCTTCAATACCATTGGTTCCTGATCATAGGCAACCTCTTGAAATGGTTGGTTATCCACCAATTCTTTTTTGTATAATGACTCTGTGTATTCCTTCCATCTTCTTTTGATGTTTCCTGCATTGTTTAATATTTTCCCTGTAGAATCTTTCACTATTGCCACTCAAGGCTTGAAATTTTTTTTCAGTTCCTTAAGCTTGAGAAAAACAGAGCTTATTCTTCCCTTTTGGATTTCTCTCTCCAGCTCTTTGCACGTCATTAAAATATTTGATTTTGTCTTCTCATGCTGCCCTTTGAAATCTTGTTTAGTTCCTTAACTTCATCATGTCTTCCTTTTACTTTAGCTTTCAACAATGAAGGGCAAGTTTCAGAGTCTCTTTGGACATGTAATGTGGTCTTTTTTTTTCTTGTCTTTTTAAGAATCTCTTGCTTTCCTCATGAATGATGTCATTGATGTCATGCCACAACTCATCTGGTCTTCTATAATTAGAGTCTAATGCATTACACCTGTACTTGAGGTAGTCTCTGAACTCAGGTGGGATATACTCTAGGTTCTACCTTGGCTCTCATACATTTGTTCTAACTTTCTTCAGGTTCATCTTGGATCTGCATATGAGCAGTTGATGGTCTGATCTACAATCAGCACCTGGTCTTGTTCTGACATTTGATATTGAGCTTTTCCATTGCCTCTTTTCACAAATGTAGTCAATTTTGTTCCTCTATGTTCCATCTGGTGACGTCTACGTGTATAGTTGCCATTTATGTTGGTGAAAAAGTGTATTTGCAATGAAAAGGTCATTGGTCTGACAAAATTCTATCATGTGATCTCCAGTATTGTTTCTGTCACCAAGGCCATGTTTTCTGAATACTGAGCCTTCTCTCCAACTTTTGCATTCTAGTAACTAGTAATTATCAGTATATCCTGATTGCATATTCAATCTATTTCAGATTGCAGAAGCTGGTAAAAATCTTTCCTATCTTTATTTGTGGCCTTAGTGGTGGGTGTGTATATTTGAATAGTCACATTAAGAGGCCTTCCTTGTTGGTGTATGGATATTATTCCATCCATCACTGACATTGTATTTCATGATAAATCTTGAGATATCTTTTTCATAATGAATGTAATGCCATTTCTCTTTGTCATTCCCAGCACAGTACACCATATGATTTTCTGATAAAAAATGGCCCATGCCAGTCCATTTTAGCTCACTGATGCCTACAATGACAATATTTATGCACTCCATTTCCCTTTTGATGATTTCTAATTTTCCTAGATTTGTACTATATACATTCCACATTCCAACTATTACTGAATGTTTACAGTTATTTCTTGTCATTTTGAGTTGTGCCATATCAGCAAATGGAGGTCCCTGGAGCTTTACTCCACTTCCATCATTAAGGTAGATTCTATTTTGAGGCAGCAATTGTTCCCCAGTCATGTTTTGAGTGTCTTTTAACCTGGGGGGCTCATCTTCTGGCACTGTATCTGACCGTGTTCTCTGCTAGTCATAGGGTTTTCAATGGCTAATTGTTTCAAGAGTGGGATGCCAGCTCCTACTCGTTAGTCTGTCTTCGTCCTGAAGCTCAGCTGAATCCTGTCTACCACGGGAAGCCCTGTTGGTATCTATAATACCAGTAGCATAGCTTTCAGCCTAATAGCAACACACAAGCTCCCACGGTACTGCATGCTGACAGACATGTGGCAGGTTCAATATAGTGAAAGAATAAAAGTATTTGAGTCTTATCTTTCCATTTAAAAAAAAAAAAAAAAAAAGAGAGAGAACTTGCTGGGTGTGGTGGCACAGTCCTATAATCCCAGAACTTGGAGACTGAGGCAACACGATCATGAGGTCAGCCAGGGGCACACAGTAAGACCTTCTCTCACAAGACCAAAAAGTCTTTAAAAGGTACCTAATTATAGGCAAACTACTTATGTTCTCGGCATATACCTCACTAATTAAGTGGGAGGATACTGGTTTACTTGTGTGAAAGCACAACAATGGTCCATGTGAGTAGAATGGTGTGAGTTCTTTACCACTACAGAGCCAGTGTCTGTGAGAAAGCAGGTACTCGAAATTTATTGAACAAATTCATATACACACGTTATATAGAGAATTATCAAGGTCCCTTGTTGATGTGAGGAAATAAAGTTAATAGCACTACGATTCTAAGTTTAATGCCTTAAAATTGTTGAGTGTGGAGTTGAAGGAGTACAATATTTTTTAACGGAAGACTGAATTTCACCTAGCTTTTTCAAAGACTTTCTATGAAAAAAAAATTTTTGGCACTGCTGGGGATCAAACCCAGGGCCTTGTACCTATGAAGGTATTTTTAAGACATGAAATCCTGTAATACTTTATTTCTATCTAAATACACATTGGAACAGTATAGGAAGATTTCAATAACCAAAGTAACTATACAAAAAATAAACTAACTTTATTAAGTTATTACCTATGTCTTTACATGATTTTGTTTTTTTTAAAAAAACAAATCATTGGAATATATCATTGGAAGTGAGTATACAGAATAAATAGAAAAGAAGGATGCATAGTGCTGGAGACATATCATCTATTGCCTACTGTTGTAGACAAAATTTGACATGTAAATTAGCATTACCAAAGAGCATCCAAAGCACCTGGGGAGAATGTTGCAAACTACTAGAAAGGTAGCTTAAAGCTCTGGACCACTTACCAAAAACCCCCCAAAGCCCCCAAAACAAAAATACCCAAAAAACCCCAAACAACAATAACAAAACTCACTGTTTGTATGGAAGCTAACCATACTATAGCACTAAATTATCAACTACTACCCATAAGAACAATACCAAAGGTGCCAGGGAACCTTCATTAAGAGTATTTTCAAATCAAAGTTTTGACTTTAAATACGATTACTCAAATATCCTAAGCCATATGGCAGGCCCTACAACAATAAGTTACACCTATTCCAAACTTAATAACTTAAACATGATATGGCTAATATAGCATATACTGTGTATCTCAACTAACCTTTTCAGGTAAGTGATAATTAAAAGATTTAAATTTACAGTTTCAATTTCTGTGGAGAAGACTGATGTCAGTATTCTAGCAATAGTGATGCACCTCATTACTATAAATGCCAAACCTGCTAATCTACATACTACTGTGAATTATACTTCATTGGAAAAATAATTCTATGTACAAGCAAGTCCACATTCTATGCGCAAATTTTCAATAAAGCAGGTTTATAATCAAAGCTGGGTTTAACAAATGCTTTCTGGCTTCTGAAAACAAATCAAGAAAGCACTTCCAGTAAGCGAACAATTTTAAGTTAAAAGTAGGTGACACCAGTTTTTTCCTTTTATGTATGATGAACTTCATGAAGCATTAACTCCCGAGGTATGATTGTTTCAGGACCATAAAGCTTACACGCTCTTCTTTCGAAGGCAGTTACCATCTGTTTCACAACTTCATCAAAAAACAAGGTAGCAAGCTGAGAGTGTAGAAGGGAGCGGAATTCAAAGGAAATCTGTAGGAAAATGTTAAAATTTGTTTTAGGAAAATCTTTCTTTTGCTAAATTTCCACTTCTGACTGTCTTCACATTGTGAACCGGGTATGTAAATTGGAGCTGTATGGGTACATCTAGGTGAGACTTCGGCTCCTATTGGAAGAGGAAACCTTTTTTACTGCAGTAAGCACAACTGCTGGCCCAATAAGCTTAAGGAAACAAGGCCAGTGAACTCATTTTAGGGCAAAGGCGGTACTTCTTAGTGAGCTGGAGAAGGCTAGAAAAGGCTTTGCTAAATACCATATTTATCTCTCTGGTTTCTTATTAACATACCCCTTTCAGAGCCACCCTTACCCACAAAAGGAAATAAGCAGATAACTGAATGTTCTCACAGCCATCACTCCTAAAAGAAGTAAAAGCAGGCAGATGAGATTGCCTATGTGCATGGATATACATGTTTCACCCATAAAGCAGACAGAGTAGGTAGTTAAATCTTAAAAGTAGCCAATGATTTAGAACCTTACTTACATCCCCTCATTGTTCTAGTTAGAATTCAAAGCAAGTACTCTGAGAAGTAATATTTTAAGAACCAAATATCCTCTAAATTTTAAAATGTTTTAACTTTTCATTTCCCTCCTCCCCAGGGAATGCTGGGAATGGAACCAAGGGCCTTCACTGAGCTACACCCCACCCCTAACATTCCACTGTGAAGTAATTTCACTGTTGTAAAAAGGTTGCAAAAATTGTACAAAGGATTCCCATAAAGACATCACTGAGATTTCCCTATTTTATTGTCTTATATAACACATAGTATACAACTGTGAACATCAGAAAATAACAGAGGGAGTTATCATTAGATAATAATGCTGTTACCTAATCTACACAGACCCAAATTTCCCCAACTGTCTTACTAATGTCCACTTTCTTGTTGTTGCTTTGTTTTATTATTTTTATAAGGGTCTTCCTAGGTAGCCCAGGCTGGGCTCAAACTTATGATCCTCCTTCCTCAGCCTCCCAAGTGCTAGGATTACAGGTGTGTCCTACTTTGTCTAGCACTTTTTTTTTGGCAGGGGTGAGGGTGAAGGTGCCAGGGATTGAACCCATGTGCATGCTATGTCTACTTTTTTTTTTTTTTTTTGGTATATGTAGGGGATTGAGACAAGGTCTTGCTGTATAGCCCGGGCTAGCCTGGGACTCGCTATGTAGACTAGGCTGGTTTTCAATTCGCATTGATCCTTCTGCCTCAGCCTCTTGAGTGCTGGGATTAAAAGGTGTGTGCCACCATGCCTGGCTTCTACTCATTTTTTAATGAAAGCTATTTAAGAGCTGAGAAAAGCATACAATGTTTAACTAAAATTAGTACCACTTCTTAAGATTCAATGCCTGAGTGATAAGCACCGAGAACAACTCATATTACCTGTTGGCAAAGAAGTTATAATTGGCCTTAAGTAGTCTATAGCTAAAGTGATATAAACAAGAAAATTATGAGTACCTACATTCTAAAATTGTATTTTTTCCTCTTTGTTCTTTCTTTCTCTATTTTCTTTTTCTTTTCAGTACTGAAGGGTTGAAGCCAGGGCCTTGTGCATGCTAGGTAAATAGTCTACCACTGAGCTGCATCCCTAGTCCCTTTTTTATTTATTTATTTTTTTATTTTGAGATAGGCACTTGGTAAAATGCATGGGCTGCCTCTAGCCTCGAATTTGTAATCCTTCTGCTTCAACCTCCCAAGTCTCTGGGACTACAGGTGTGGATTATGGTGCTTGCACTTTATTTTTGCATCTAGCATGCAATGTATAGATTTAATTTGATGTTACTTTTATAATGTTACTAAGTGTAAATTTTTCCCCCCCTCTGGTGGTACTGGGGGTTGAACCCAAGGCCTCCTGCTTGCATGCTTTGCAAGTGCTATAACACTGAGCTGCATTCCCGGCCCATTTTTTTACTTTTTGAGATAGGGTTTTGCTAAATTACATAGATTGCCTCTGTCTTGAACTTGCAATCCTCCTGCCTCTGCCTCCCAAGCCGCTGGGATTACAGGCGTGTGCCACCATGCCCGACTACTAAATGTACATGCTTTTAAGTAATATTAGGCTGGAAGAAAAATTTGTGTGTGTTTGTGGTGCTGGGGAATCAAAGTTAGCTAGGGTCTTACACGTGCTAGGCAAGCTCTCTACCACTGAGGTATATCCACAGCCCAGGCATGTGTTTTATAAACTATGAACTTGTAAAAAGTAGAAAATGGAGAAGGAATGAATGTTCAATGTTATAAGCAACAGAATAAAAAAAAAGTTCAGGTTGGGTGCAGTGACACATGCCTGTAATCCCAGTGACTAGGCAGATAGAGGAAGGAGGATCACAAGTTCAAGGCCAAAGCAGCCTGTGTAATTTAGCAAGATCTTGTTTCAAAAAATAAAAATGGGGCTGGGGGTGCAGCTCAGTGGTAGAACACTTGCAAAGTATGCCCTAGGCCCTTGGTTTAACCCCCAAGTGCAGAAAAGGTATTCAATACTCAGAAATTAAGAGATTTTTTAAAAAATCAGTAATTTCTATCCACATAAGATAATTATAGCATCTGGGTTCTAAAAAATGGATTATTAGCCAGGCATGATGATCCATGCCTGTAATCCCAGTACTCAGGAGGTTAAAGCAAGAGGATACTGAGTTTCAGGGCAGCTGAACTGCTTAGCGAGAATTTGTCTCAAACAAAAGACAAACGAGAATTATAACTTCTTTATGTGTGAACTTCACTTTTATGTGAAACAAGTCAAAGGCTTTATTTAAAAAATTTTACTGAGGGTTGAACCCAGGGCCTCATGCATGATAAGTAGTCTACCATGAGCCACACCCCCAGGCCTTCTTTTAAAAACTTTTTATTTTTAAATCTGGAGACAAGGTCTCGCTAATTTTTATGAGGCTGAAATCAAGGACTTTATAGTAAACTTACTGAAAAATCCAAGGTACAAGTTCTTGGGTAGCCAGGAAGACCTGGGCTAAAACGCCAAATAGTCTCCAAATGATTGAAAAGTTTCCCATCGGTACAGGATGCCTAGAGCAAAAAGGAAAAATAAAACTACAGTTAAGCACTTTTGATATTAGTAAGCATCTACCGTGACTGAGGGGCTGGGATTTAGCTCAGTGGGTAGAGCACTGTGCTGCAGTCTTTGAGGTCCCAAGTTCAATTCCCAGCGCCGCAAAAATGGGAGAGGGGCCTGGCAATCCACTCCCAAGGCAATCCCGAAACAGTCAGCCATTGAAAACCCTATGAGGGTCGCTATGAGTTGGATACCGACTTGACAGTACCTAACAACAACAACAACCATGACTGAGGACTGGGATTTAGCTCAGTTGGTAGAGCGCTGCTCTGCAGTCTCAAGGTTCTGAGTTTAATTCCCAGCACTGCAAAAAATGGGAGAAGGATGTGGTAATCCACTCCAGAGGCAATCCCAAAACAGTAAGCCATTGAAAACCCTATGAGGGTCGTTATGAGTAAAACATGACTCGACAGCACCTAACAACAACCATGACTGAAGCCTGTTTCTTTGAAAGGTAGTTTTATTGTTTTTGTTAGTACTGGAGGGTTGAACTCAGGGCCTTGTGCATGCTACGAAAGTGCTCTACCACATCGAAATAAAAGGTAGCTATTTTTATAGATTAGGAGATGAAGATATCTGATAGCTAGGTACTAGGAAGTAATTTCTTGCCAAAATGAACCCTTTGGTTTTCTTCTGGGATTCTCATGATTACCAGATAGTCTTCTCTTTCCTGCTACCACCCACTAGGCTACTGAAGAGTTCTCTCTAGCACCACAATAGGAAGTGATTGTTTGGAAGCTTATTTCTAGTTCTCCTATTTATAAGTTATCTTATACAAAAGTTAAACCTCTATACCATATTTCCTTAAACTGTAAAATAATACCTACTTTATACTATCACTTTGAAATGGCTGAAACGTTTACAAGGTAAAATAAATAAAGAAATTCAGTTTCGTTATTTACAACCCTCAGATGTTAGCTGGGCATTATTATGCTAGCAGACAGATGACCCCAAGTCACGTTCCCTCAGTAGCAGAATATTTAAAATTTGTTTTCAGGTTTACAACTTCCTGCTCAATTAAGCCTTAAGTTTTCAGCTCTGTAGGGATATCCAGAGGCCAATAAATGATGAAACCCCTCTATTCTTTTTGTCTTTGATAACTTATTCATTTCAAGAGTGCACAATGTTCTTCCCCCAAGACTATACTCACTATAGACAAACATTACCAAAACAAGGACTTGCACAGGTAAACTATTTTTCCTCTAAGAAATCACTTTTTCTTTCTTAGCTCCAGCCTCCCTATACACAGAACACAGGAACATTTAATCTCTGACTAAATTCTGGATCTCTCCACAGATAGCTCAAATCAGGAGCCAAAGAACAGAAAATCAATTTGCAGTTTTGTTTCTAACTTCCTCTTCACCTAAACCCTTTTGAATCAATTATTGGCCAATAACATGGTCTAATCATTATTATAAAGGTCAACAGCACCCATCCTAAAATGCATTTATATCAGAATTACTCTATTTATAGGACTATAAAAAGAAAAGGGGTCTGGGGTTTAGCTCAGTTGATAGAGTGCTCTCTACAGTGCACTCTCTACAGGCCCTGGGTTCAATCCCCAGCACCGCAAAAATGGGAGAAGGACCTGGAAGCCCACTCTCAATACAATCCCAAAACAATCTGCTATTGAAAATCCTATGAATAGCAGAGAAACACTGATATTGGGTATGGCACAGTGTGAGGGCGTGTTTTGTTCTGCTGTACCTAGGGTCACTACGAGTCGGACTTGACTCGATGGCACCGAATAACAACAAAAAGAATAGATTATTTTAATTTTTAAAATGGAAACCAGTGAAGGTTAAAAATTATTTGGATATGATAAAATAATAGTCATTGAAATACTTAATCCTTTTTTTTTTTTTTTTTTTTTTTTTTTTTGCAGTACTGGGGGTTGAACCCAGGGCCTCAAGCTTGCATACTTTGCAAGTGCTGTACCACTGAGCTGCACGCCCAGGCCATTTTTTTTCTAACTTTTTGAGACAGGGTCTCTCTAAATTACACAGACTGCCTCTGGTCTCGAACTTGTGATCCTCCTGCCTCCGTCTCCCAAGTTGCTGGGATTATAGGCGTGTGCTATCTCGCCTGGCCATAATACTTACTACTTTTCTTTGCTGAATTTAGTCATAGTATGCTAAGTCACTAGAAAAAAGTAAAAATCTTCCACTGCTTTTGTTCTTGTTATCTTGATATAATCTTTTTAATTTACGTATGCTGCCTCTCTTCTCATAATCACAATCCTCCTGCCTCCACCTTCCAAATCGCTGGCATTGTAAGTGTGCACCACTGTGCCCAGCAAAAATTTTCTTCAAAATGTTTAGCCATATATATATTTCTTGCCACATATGTATGTATGTATGTATGTATTTGTGTGTGTGTGTGTGTGTGTGTATATATATATACGCAAATGTTGTTGTTGTTACGTGCCGTCGAGTTGGTATCCAACTCATAGCAATCCTCTGTACAACAGGGGAAACACTATTGTCAGTGCTTCTCTGCTGTTCATAGGGTTTTCAATGGCAGAATAATTTTTGGGAGGGGGTTGCCAGGTCCTTCTCCCAAGCCTACAGCACCTGGTGTTCCCAGGCGGTCTCCCATCCAGGTACTAACCAGGCCCGACCCTGCTTAGCTTCCGAGATCTGACGGGATCGGATGCCACAGGGCTACAGTAGCAGGCATATATGCAAATATATATATCTTAATAATGCCCATCTAATTTTTATTTTTTTGCAATGCTGGGGGCTGAACTTAGGCCCTTGCATATGCTGGGTCAAGCCATTTTTAACTTTCAGACAATACATTCTGTCCTTTATAATCATATAAAAACTCATAGAAAATTTAACACTGAAAGAGAAACAACTGTTGGAAACACTGTAACACTTTCATCTGACTATTTTTATACAAAATAAAGCTGTGCTACACTCACAGGGATGATCTATCCCAAAGACCAATGGATTTTATGTATGTATGTATGTATATATGTATGTACGTACGTTTGTAGGTTTTGACAGGAATAACATTGCCAAAGACCTCATTCTTAACAGCAGAGATAGTAAACAGAGTAGAAGCTGTTATGATGATGACCTTCTACTGGTTGTTCTAGATGAACTGACCCAAATGGAGGCAGGACAGAAAGACAGAAAATTTGGGGACATGGGAAAGGAGGGAAACCCCTCACTCTGGAATCTGAGGATATCTCCTGCTGACCAAAAATCAACAGCTTTAACTCAAGGAATCTGCTCATACCCAGACCGGCTGAGAATCAACAGCACCAAACTGTTAAGAGCAGAGAAGACTGCCTGGAGGGGGAACATGTTCACTTTCCTAAGAGCTCTCAAGCAAGAGTGTTGGAAATAACAAATAGACTATGCTCACATAGGTCCTGACTATTTTATGACCTTTGAGTTTAACCTTATTAGTACTATTCTCCCAGCCCCAAACCCAAACACTGCACCTGATAAAATCACCTTATAATTTATAAAAGGAAATTCTTTAAGAATTGGTAAACTAACTCATATTGCCTTTTCTTACAGTAAATATTTGATTCTACTTAATTTTTAAACTATTTAATTTTGAACTTTGTTTGATCTATAAATGTGGTTGTAAATTACATGCTTGGAGGAATGTATCTTCAAGGGCCACAGAAATAAATATACACACATACATATATTTTCATTGTAAAGACACTCAGGCACATCTCTTCCTCCACTAGCGCCCACACTTCACTCTGAAGTGTGTACTATCTCTTTATCTCTACTTAATAAAACTCTCTAACTTTGTTTCACTTTCTGATTCTTGTCCTGAAAATTCTTTTTCTGTGACAGAGCCAAGGACCCAGCTTTCACCTGGGTAAAAGTCCTAGGGGAAGGGAATTCCTCAGGCTGGGCAGTAGAGTAATGGGCTACCATCTCCCACCACCAGTGACAAGATTATCAAATCAACTAACCCATATAAAATGTTTATATTGTGAGTCAGGAAGTATGATTCACTGAATTGTTGTTTCTATTAAATATGCAGAAAACTTTCAAGGGCTTCTGGCCATTAGATTAATGCAGATTGGAAATGCCAACATATTAAATCAGACACATCTTGGACCGCTAATAATTCACAAAAAATGTTGCATAGCTTCTACTGTTCCCTTGGTTATAATGATTTCTATTGTATGTTACAGTTGTGTATTAGCTATTAAATTCCAGAATTTGAACTCAGAGACAACTGAAAGCCGAGCATTTATAGCTCTGTATTGTTGTTTTCAATCATATATTTAAATAATAAATAAGTATATGAAGTGAGGCAGTGTATTGTATTGGAAAAACAGTTGTAGAATGAGACACACAGTGTGAATGTGCTTAAGGTTCTTAATCTACTTAAGTTTCATAAAATTGAGATACTAATGATCATCTGACATAGGTTCCCTCCCCCCACAAAGAGAGAGGGTCAGGCTGTGTTGCCCAGGCTGTCCCTGAATACCTGGGCTCAAGCAATCCTCCTGCCTGACCCTCCTCAAATAGCTGGTGTAACTACAGGTGCACACCACTACACTCAGCTAATATAAGTTACTATGAAGATTTTTTAAAATAATAGTTTTTTCTCTCCTCAGCAGTGCTGATGGTTACTCTGAGATCATTATAAACATTTCTGTCTTCAATAGGCTAAGAATACAGGTAGTGAGAGCAAGAACTATGACTCCCACAGTATTGGTGCTACAGATACAGACATGAAAAACACAGCGCCTCTTTCTCCTAAATAGCTCAATGTTGTCAACAAAAAAATCAGTTGAAGAAATACACTACAAGACCAGGCACAGTGGAACACACCTGTAATCCCAGGGACTCAGGAGGCTGAAGTAGGACAATCACAAGTTCATGGCCAGAGACAGCCTGGCCAACTTTGAGAGACCCTGTCCCAAGACAAAAAATAAAAGGACTTGGGGGTGCAGTTCAGTGGTAGAGTGCTTGCAAAGTATGCACAAAGCCCTGGGTTCAGCCTGTTAGCACCACATTAAAAAAAAAAAAAAAAAAAAAATAGAAGAAAGAAATACACTACTGAGTGGTAGGTGAAAGTATATACAAAGCATAGAGAATCACTGAGGTTGAACTGATTATCTCTACGAAAAGAGAGAAAACACTACCAGACAGCTGGAATTTGAAGAATGAATAGGCAAAGAGTTAAGTGCATTACCGGAAGAAGAGTGAACAATATGCCACAGCAGAGGGCTGCAGAATAAGTGCTATTTGGTACATTCATGGAACTTTAAGATGGCTGGCAGTGCCTGCATATTAAGTAGAGTACTTAATAAAGACTGATTTTACGCTTTATGTTTTAAGTAGCCAGGGAAGAGCTGGGCATCATGACACACGCCTATAATAATCTCAGCAATGAGGAAGTTGAGGCAGAAGGATCGATGCAAGTTCAAAGCCAGCCTGGTCTACATAGTGAGTTCCAGGCCAGCCTGGGCTACAGAGCAAGACCCTGCCTCAAAAACAAAAGAAAGCAATAATAACACCACCACCGCCGCCCTGCACCCTCCCCCCCTCCTCCAGCACACACACAAAGCCAGGGAATGTTAAAAAATAAAAGCTGAGGTGGTTAGGGTTTTCTTCAATGTTCTTCTAGTTATACGCAACATGATACACTAAGATTTAAGTTATAAGAACTTGAATGAGATTGAGGTAAGGGAATAGAAAAAAATCACTGGTGTCAGACTAGGCTAAACTGGAAACTTGGCTCTGTGACCCTGGGAAAGTTACATAACTCTTCTAAGCTTTCATTTGCTCTGTATAAGATGGAGCATAATAATAACACTTGAACCTCAATGGGCTGTTGTGAAGATTATGAGTAGTTAAAGTAAAGCATTATCTGAACATTCTGGTGCACACCTGGAACCCTAGCACTCAGGAGGGTGTAGCAGGAGTATCATGAGTTTGAGGCTGGCCTGGACTATATAATGAAACCCTGTCTCAAAAAACTAAAAACTAAATAAACAAATAATATACAGCATTAAAAAGTGATCAGTAGGGTTGGGGATATAGCTCAGTAGCATAACACTTGCCTAGCATGTACACAACGTTGGGTTCAATCCCCAGCACCAGAAGGGTGAGGGAAGTGGTTAAAAATTTGAAAATTATGAGGCAAACAGGTAAAAACATTTGCAATAATGGCAAAGTCTCTGGGTAGGGCACAGTCTTTTAAGCACGGTTGAAGTTTTGAAAGTGAAGGTAGGGCAAACTCCAGAGTTTTTGCTTCAACAGACACTATAGTCTTAATGGATTTTGCACAAGAAAAAGTGCTTCTGAGAGCTGCAGCCATTTCAATTACTGACAAAAAGCTGAGCTTGGCTTTTAGCTCAGGCCAATTACCAAGAAATGATAGTACCATTAAATCCTACAGGTATAAATACAAGTTAGCTCTCAAAGTTTTTGGCCATACAAAATTGGAATTCAAAAGAAATGAGTATTAATCCAAGGAATTTTGCTTTTTTGTGTGTTCAAGACTGGATACCTTTTCTACATAGGTAACCGCCTCTGATAAGAGTAAGATGATTCCTGGGCACCATGGTGCATACATGTACTCCTAGCAATTCGGGAGGCAAAGGCAGGAGAACTGTGGGTTCAAGGACGGAGGCAGCCTACATAACTTAGCAAGACCCTCACTCAAGATAAAAAATAAAGTGGGGTTGGGGGTGCAGCCTAGTTGTAGAGCACTGCAAAGTATGTGCAAGACCCTGGGTTCAACCTGTAAGTACTATTAAAAAAAAAAGAGCAAGATGACCAGTATAGTTTCTGGCATTACAGTACCTAGCACATGGCAACTTCAACAAGGTTAATATTCCACATATTTATATCTTTTCCACCTTTCTTCATCCTCTCACCACTTCTGTTTCTTAAACTTTAAAAACATATACAAGCGGGGTGTGGTGGCACATGCCTATAATCCCAACACTCAGGAGGTTGAGGCAGAAGGACTGTTGTGAGTTCAAAACCAGCCTAGATTAACAGTGAGTTACCGACAAGCCAGGGCTACATAGTGAGACTCGGTCTGAAAAAGCTCAAAAACTGAAAACCAACCAAAAAAACAAAATATGTATATTTATAAACAAATTTATCTTCCACCCCAGTGGTAAAGCATTTAGTAAATTTTTTAAATAGTGCAAAGATTAAATTAAAACATTTCTCATTTGTATGGCCTAAACAATCTTTCCTGTGACTCAGTAATCCTCAACAGAAGGAAAAAAGAAAAGAAAAAGTCTCCCATCTCCATATTTTACTCAAACTTCTATTTGGAAAGACCAGTGCTGATACTGTACAAAATAACATAATTAGGAAATTTAATAAATGGTTCATTTTTCCTTCTCTACCTGTTTGTTGTTATTGATAGGTGTCAAGACGAGTCTGACTCATAGCAACCCTGTGTACAACAGAATGAAACATTTTCTGACACTGTGCCATGCCTGGTAGTACTAGGTCAGGGTGCCTCTGCTATTCATAGGGTTTTTCCTGGCTGCTTGTTTTGGGATTGTTTGGGGAGTAGGCTGCCAGGTCCTTCTCCCATTTTTGCGGTGCTGGGGATCAAACCCAGGGCCGTGGAGTGCACAGGGCAAGCACTCTACGGACAGATCTAAACCCCAGCCCCCCTGTTAGCTTAGAAATACTTTTTTAAGTTTTTATATGTTATTCAACTGATTTGATGTAATAATTGAGGAATATTTAAAAACAAAAACAAAACTATTACCTTTATCAAATGTGGTTTCACCAAGGTCACTATTGATGTATATCGCTCCAACACAGGTGGAAACCCAATTTCTAATCGTGTTTTACAATATCCAGATCTCTTTGATATTATATCTGATTTTTTGCACCAAGGAACGAAATTCTTGTAATCTTCCATTCCTGATACAACATCATACATTTCCTGCATTGAATATCTTTAAAAGAGAGAGAGAGTGAGAGAATATGAGTGTTAATAGCCAATGTTACAACATAGGTATGTACTTTTTTTTTTTGCAGTACTGGGGGTCTGAATCCAGGGCCTCGTGCATACTTTGTAAGTGCTGTGCCACTGAGCTGCACCCCAGCCCCATTTTTTATATTTTTAAAATTGAGACATGGTTTCATTAAGTTACATAGGTTGTCTCTGGCCCTGAATCTGCGATCTTCCTGCTTCTGTCTCCTGAGTTGCTAGAATTAGAGTTGTGCGCCACTGCACCTGCCAAGATACGTACTTTCAACTGAATATGAATAAAACTTACTCATAAATCATTTGGAACATATGTTAAACCACATACTAGACTGAATAACTTCAAAGCAACACAGAGAGTAAAAGGGCTCTTATTGTTGTTATTGTTAGATGCTGTCAAGTTGGTATCCAACTCATAGCAACCCTATGTACAACAGGCAAAACCCTATTGTCAGTGCTTCTCTGCTGTTCATAGGGTTTTCAATGGCAGATTGAGTTTTGGGACTGGGTTGCCGGGTCTGTCTCCCAAGCCTACAGCACCTGGTGTTCCCAGGTAGTCTCCCATTCAAGTACTAACCAGGCCTGACTCTGCTTAGCTTCTGAGATCTGACAGGGTCGGATGCCACAGGGCTACGGTTGCAGGCCTAACGGGCTCTCCACAGAGACATAAATAGCAGATGTCACAATTTAGAAGCCCAAGGATTAGATCTGGCTTGGAGATGTGGGTTGTTTTTGTCTTGGTTGTTGTTTTTTTGAGACCAGGTTTCACTGTGTAGCCCAGGCTGGCATTTAAGTCTACATCCTCCTGCTTAAACCTCCTGAGTGAGTGCTGTATAGGGTGTGCCACAACATCCAGCTCAGCTGTGGTTTTTAAAATTTTAGTTAATTGTCAGTACTTAAAAATTGAGAGTTTAAGGTGGGCATCAGTAACTGGGGAGGCTGAGGCAGAAGGATCAAAAATTTGAGGCCAGAAGCAGCCTGTGGAACTTAGTGAGACCCTATCTCAAAAAAAATAAAAGATAAAAAAAAATAAGAAGGGGCTGGGGGTGTATCCTAGTGGTAAAGGACTTGCTTAGCACGTGCTGGGCCCAGAGTATAATCCTCAGAACTGGGGGAGGGAAAAAAAAAACAACCCTTTTGAGTTCATATAAAAATCTTAAAAAACTGAAAGGATGCCAGTATGGTGGCATATCCTTATAGTCACAGCTACTCAGGAGGCTATGGCAGGAAGTTCAACTGAGCCACAAGTTCAACACCAGCCCAGCCAATATAAGAAGATCCTATCTCAAAATAAAACAAAACCCTGAAAGGTCTGCAGCTGTAGGTCCACATTTCTGCATAAGAACTGGATTGAACTAACATTCCTTAACTGGAGTCATGAATTTTACTTTTGGCTACTTATCATTCAAAACTATTCCCATAGGTGCATGGGTGGTTCAGTGGTAGAATTCTCATCTGCCAAAAATACTCTCACAGTATACAAAATATCACTTCAATATTGACTTTGAGAGAAGAAAAAGAAACGGAAGTGACCTAAATTTCTATCAGGAGATGATGATGATGATGTTAAGTGCTATTGAGACGGACATTAGTAAATGTTTAACAAATCATAACTGAAGATTATGGTGGAACTCTAGTTATTCAAAAGAATTATATCAATGCTGACCACTGTGGTATAAGCCTGTAACCCCAGCAACTCACAAGGCAGGAGCAGGAGGATTTTAAGTTTGAGGCCAGAAGCAGCCTGTACAACTTGGCAAGACCCTAACTCAAGGTAAAAGATAAAAAATGGGCTGAAGGTGCAGCTCAGTGGTAGAGCACTTGCTCTACCCCGGGTTCAACCTCCAAGTACCACAAAAAATAAATTGATTGATAAAAGAATTAGGTCAGATTTTACACACACACACATACACAGAGTTAAACCCAGGGCCTCACACATGGTAGGCAAGTGCTCTACTACTGAGCTATGTCCCAGCCCCTTTTTAAAAAATTTTATTTATTTATTTATCTATTTATTTATTTATTTATTTGAGGCTGGGGTTTAACTCAGTTGGTAGGGTACTGCTCTGTGCTCTTGGAGGCCCTGGGTTTGATCCCCAGCACCACAAAAATGGGAGAAGGATGTGGTAATTCACTCCTGAAGCAATCCCGAAAACAATCAGCCATTGAAAATACTATGAGGGTCTCTATGAGTACACCACGACTCATCAGCACCTAACGATAACAATAATTTATTTATTTATTTACTTATTTGTTTTGCAGTACTTGGGTTTGAACCCAAGGCTGTATACATGCTTTGCAAGCACTCTACTACTGTGCTGCACCACAAGGCCATTTTTAATATTTAATCTTGAGACAGGGTCTCACTAAGTTAAACAGGCTGCCTCTGGCCTTGAAATTGTGACCTTCCTGCCTCTGCCTCTGGAGTTGCTGGGGTTACAGGTGTGCACCGCTGCGTGTGGCCTGATTTTTATTTTTGAGATAAGGTCTTACTCAGCTGGGTACGGGAAGCTGCCTCTAGGTTCAAACTGGCAATCCTCTCGTCAGCCTCCTGAGTGGCTGGGATTGTAGGCATGCACTATGGCACCTGGGTCAATATATATTTTAAAGCAAAAACATTTATGGCATATTGCTAATAAGAAAAGTGTATTACAAGACAGAAAGAAAAGATATAAGTATACACTGTATTTCTTTAATTTTAAACTTATTTGCTATTTGTTTTCTCCTGAAAATAATTATCGTTAATAGAACAGTCATAATAAAAATACCTTGGAAAAGTCCTGGCAGGATAGAAATTAAACAATTAACAGTTGTTAACTCAAGAGAAAGAAGTAGAGGTAAAGACAGACTAACTGTTTGGTCTGTATGCCTCCATATTACCATTTTTATATAAGTATGCAAAACTACTGTAACTTTTTTGGAGACTAAGTCTCACTATATTGCCCAGACTGACCTCAAGCTCATGATCCTCCTACCTCAGCCACCAGAAAAGTTGGAATTAGAGGTGTGTGCTACCATCTTAGTATGTTACAATGTTTTTTATTGTTTTTTATTGATTGATTTTCTTGTATATTTTGGCATGTTATAATTTTAAGAAGGAAAATACACTACTCTCAAAGATAGCACAAGAAACCCTCATAACACTCTAACAAGCAAAACCTGACAAAAGAACATAAAAAACAAAAGCCATATAGCAAAATCATCTGTAAGTACTAAGGCAAAAACTCTAAAAAAATACAAGACACATTCCCATTAGAACAAGAAATAATATAAAGATATTGCTATATGCAAAGCATGCAAGAGCGAGGCCCCAGTGTAGGGAAAAATTGAGAGGAAATTGGCAAAAACTCCCAAACTGGGAAAATGGCATTTGAATATCTGGTTTGTAAGTTAGAAATCTAGGGAAAATGAAAGTAACTTGGTTGCACGTTTGTACAAAACCCTTCCTGATTGGACAATTGGACTGAAAGCTGATTGGCTCAGGCCATTCCATGGGCGAGCTACATAAAGAGCTGCGCTGCGGCAGTTCGACCTTTTTGAGACGGCCTTTTCTTTGGCACCCTTTCTGCACCTTCTCGCCTGTTCCTGCCTAGACCACTGATGAGGAAGCGCCTCTCCCACTGCTCTCCCCCGGACCTTTGATGAGGAAAAAACGCTCTCCCGTCGCAATCATCAACAAAGAAAAGAACCTGCTCTCCATCTGACCACCAAGGAAGTAACAGCTGTCTCCTCCTGACCACCGAGACGACGAACACAGGTGTTTGCCCCTGGAAGGTAAAAGCACCTGAGGCTTTTCCTTTCTCCCGTCTCCTCTGGGGTCCCGAGGGCCGCAGGAGTCTGCGCCCCTCACCTGAGGGTCCCAAGTGAATTGTGTTTAGTATCTGTGTGTGTGGCAGGGCAGCCCGTCCGAACCTCCAGGCCGGACCGGGAGGCGCGTGCCCCACATAGAGTTGGCGCCCAAACGTGGGGCCCAACATAGTTTGTACCCGAACAGGGACCCAACACCCGGGATCAACCCCCAGTACCACACACACACAAAAAAAGATATTGCTATATTATATAACATTTTTCTGAAATTATAAAATCCAAGTGAAATAAGAAGCCTATGTACTGAAAGAATTAGGCATATTTACCAATTGACAGGTAATATGAGTATTAATTCAAAAGAGTCAATTCAAAAATTCAGTAAGGTGGACTATTATAAAATATATAAAAATCAAAGCCAGGCATTATGGTCCACATTTGATAATCCTAGCACCTTTGGAGACAGAGGCAGGGAGGATCATGAGTTCAAGACCAGAGGCAGCCTGGACAACTTAGAGAGATACTGTCTCAAAATCAAAGATAAAAGAGAGGCTGGGGGCTCAGTGGTAAAGTATTTGCATAGCCTGTGTGAGGCTCTGGATCCAACCCCCAAGTACTGGGGAGATATATATACATACATACATATACCTTTCCTATAATACAAGAGCCAGCTAGAAAACACTAGCAGAAGCTGGGCGTGGTGGCCCATGCCTGTAATGTCAGCACTTGCAAGTCTGAGGCAGGAGGATCAACATGAGCTCAAGGCCAGCCTGATCTACATAGCAAGATTCTGTCTCCCCAAAGAAAAACAAAACCAAAAAAACCACCCTACACTAGCATAGAAATGCAAAACACCTAGAAATAAACTCAATAAAAATCTTTATAACTTAAGTGAATAAATAAGCAACAACAAAACTGTATGGACAAACATAAAAGACAACCTGAATAATGAGAGCCAGATGCACATTACTGTTGCTTATAAAGAGTGAATATAAGCTGGGCAATGGTGGTGAATGCCTGTAATCCTAGTATTCAAGAGGCTGAGGCATGGGGATCAATGTGTGTTTGAGTCTAGCTTGGGCTACACAATGAGACCCTGTCTCAAAAAAACCACAAGTAAAACAAAACAAAACAAAACATAACAAGAGTAGACACAGTTAAAATGGTTCATCCCACAATTATACAGTAATTTCAATAAGCACAACCTAAATTACAAAAGAATATTTTTGGAATACAACAGAATTTGAGCCTTCCTGCATGGTTTTGGGGTTTCGTTTCTTTTCTTTTCTTTTGAGACCAGGTCTCACTATTTAGCCCTGGCTGGCACCAAACCTGCCTCAACCTCCCTAGTGTCGTGTATGTTTCAATTACGCTCTTTGAGGCCCTGGGTTCAATTTCCAGCATCACAAAAATGGGAGAAAGGCATGGCAGCCGAATCCTGAAACAATCCTGAAATGACCAGCCATGGAAAACCCTATGCATAGCACAGAAGCACGGACAATAGTGCCAGGTGTGGTGCGGTGTCAGGGAGTGTTTCCTTCTGTTGTATATGGAGTCACTATAAATCGGACATGACTTGATGGCACCTAAGAACAATCATAAAAATAGCAAACAAAAATGGAGATCATAAACAAATTATTTCTCTTTACATGTCAAGGTTTAAATCTATTCTATAAAGTTATTATATAATTATATTCATCTAACAAACATGAAACAGCAAGGGCTATAGATAGGCCAACCTAGAAAAAGGAGAATTTGTGTAAAAGATAATCCAGAGAAAAGGAGGATGATATCCTCTAGAAAATTGTGAATGTGTTCTTTTGGTAGAATTATTATTATATACAAACCCTATAATTCTTCTCTCTGAATATTCTTTTCTTTTGTTTATTAATGGTGCAGTGATTTTGAAGAAAGTTCTTGCATATATATCCTTAGGCACAACTGAGGTATGTAGTGGAAGAGTTCTGCTCATCAGAATACCACAGGAAGCTAAATATCTGAAAAGACAAAAATTACCAGATTTAGAGTGACAGTGAAAATCAAGTGGAAGCACAAATTATAGAGATTACTAAAAACTACCATATTATAGAAGGGTTTGTAACTTTAGAATACTTCTGAAAACTTACATACATAAGCATAGATACAGAAAAATAAAACTTCTTAAACACCACAAACAAAAATAAAATTACAGCTTACAGTTAGGTTAGAAGCTTCTGGCACAAAAGGTATCTCTTCCCAAAAACTGGCTTTTAGTCAGTAGTCACGTGATTCAAAAGAATCTTGCCATAAGCTTGCTAGAATATTCCTTATCTATTTTTCAATTCATGTTATGTACACAGGTTATTTTCCCAGTGGGACCCAAAGAGGTTCCCTAATTCCTGATCTTCTCAAATAGGACATGAAATTATGTCGCTCTCTCAGATCAGAGATGTAATGGGCCCTTCACAACTGTTGATGTATTCTCTTTTACTGTTTTTTTGCTTCAGTACTGGGAGTTTGAACCTAGGGCCTCACACATGCTAGGAAGTGCTCCACCAATGAGGTGTACCCCTAGCACCTTTTTAATTTTGAGACAGGGTCTTACAAAGTTGCACAGGTTACCTTTGACCTCGAACTCTCAATTTTCTTGCCTTAGCCTCCCAAATCACTGAGATCATAGGTATGTACCACAGGGCCTTAGTTCTGTTCTTTTACTTTCTAATCTCTATTTCAGCACGTATGTACAAAAATATGCCTACTTATGTTAACTATACCTACTTATGTTAAATATGCCTACTATGTTAACTGTTCAAAGTACTTCTATGTATAGATACCTGCTATATTTTTGTTCTCCTAAATATTTTTAATCTTTCCCTAACAATGTTATTGTACAACTATTTGATACTAATATTCACTGATTTAGTTAGTCCCCATATTCATTGAGCTCCTATTCTGTGTTAGACTGTGCTAGTCACTGAGAATATAATGGTAAACAGAACAAACATGAACTTTAGGAAGATTACATTCTAGCTGAGGATTCAAAAAATGCAAGAAAAGAAATGGGGGTGGGGACATGTAATTAGGATCTCCTTTAAATAGGGTGCCCTTGGAAGCCCTCAGGTGTATATATCTATGAACATACAGAGATATCGTTATCTATCTATCTATCTATCTATCTATCTATCTATATAAACAAATGAGGGGAAGGGTAGATAGCGAGCATTCCACCAAGCTTGGCAATATCCAGAGACTAAGAAAGACTAATTATAGAGCTGGGCATAGTGGTGCATGCCTGTAATCTCAGCAGTCAGGAAGTGGAGGCAGGAGGATCATAAATTTGAGGCCAGCCTGGGCTACACAACAAAATCCAGTCACAGGAAAGAAAAAATAAATAAAAAAGAAAATGTCTAACAGTGTAGCAGTGTAGCATCAGGACAGCTGACCAGAAGGAGAATATCAAGAAACAATGTTGGAGACAGGAGCTGGGTCACATTGGGTATTGTGGGGCAGAATGAAACAATCTACAATTTATTCTCAATGAAAAGCTATTGAAGAGTTCCAAGTAAGAGATTAATATTTCATTAAGTCAAGTCTTCAAATTATTTTTGAAAAGGATGGAGTTGCCTTATGAAATCTTATGTTATTATAAAATTTAAAAAATAAAAAATGTGATTAATATATAAATGAAATTTCTCAAAGGATACCAACACCCTACTGTTTAGCTAGGGAGGAAGAGAAAATTTAGTTAAACAAAGAAGAGTTGAAGAAACTAGGAATATTCAGCCAGATGATAAAGAATAATACCCAAGAAAATGGATTCAAAATGTAAAATAGTTCATTTAAATGTAGAGAAATTTGGGCTCCATAATATAAGAAAGAACTTTTAAACAATTAGTTATTTACAAAAAATGAGTGGGCTTATTCCAAAAGCAATGAAATAGAGATCAGTGAAAATGGTTAAGCTAAATACTCCATGAATACCTATTAAAAGAAAAATAGCATGGATGAACTAATTACCCTTTTTAAGATTCTAGAATTCTTTTGTGTTCAGCTATAAAAAAAAATACTTCAAGGCCTGGGGGTTTGGGTCAGTGGTAGCACATTTGCCTAGCATGTACAAGGTCCTGGGTCCAATTCATAGCACCACAAAACCAAAAAGAAACAAAACTTCAAGATGAAAATATAGCAGCTAGGTAAGATGGCTCATGCCTGTAATCCCAGCAATTTGGGAGGTAGAGGCAGGAGGATCACAAGTTTGAGGCCAGACACAGCCTGTGTAACTTAGTAAGACTGTCTCTAGATAAGACAGTGAAAAATGGGCTGGGGGTGCAGCTCACAGTAGAGCACTCACAAAACATGTGTGAGGTCCTAGGTTCAGTCTCCTAGTACCACTAAAAAGAAAAAAGATAAAAAGCTGAAAATATGAAAAATCAGACTTTGTGTACTCTTAAGTTTTCTAAGATATCAATGTAGTAGTTGATTTTATAATGATCATAAAAAGCATAGTCAAAAGTAACTATAATATTCATTTTAGCCAAAAGATATTTTATATGGTCAATTTCCTAGAGGGAAGGGTGTTATAAATGTGTTCCCCAAATTTTTTAAAACTATGGTTTCTCTAGCCTGCAGCTGTACCACTGTAGCGTCTGATCCTGGCAGGTCTCAGAAGCTAAGCAGGGTTGGGCCTGGTTAGTACTTGGATGGGAGATCACCTGGGAACACCAGATGTTGTAGGTTTGGGAGAAGGACCCAGTGACCTACTCCCAAAAAGCAATCAGCCATTGAAAACCCTATGAACAGCAGAGAAGCACGATCAATGCTGTTTCGCCTATTGTATGTAGGGTTGCTATGAGTCAGACATCGACTCAATGGCACCTAACAACAACAATCAGCAATAATAAGGGCTGGAGGTATATAATGTAGAGGTAGAGCATGTGTTTAGTGTGTTCAAGGCCCTAGGCTGGATTCCAGCACCAAAACAAGCAGGGTATTCTAGTGCACACATGTCACCAACTTGGTAGGCTGAGGCAAGAGCATCCCAAGTTCCAGGCCAGAGGCAGCCTGTGCAACTTAGACTGTACAGCCTGTCTAAAGAATAAAGTGTAAAAAAAATGGGCTAGGGGTGCAGCTCAGTGATAGAGCACTTGCCTAGCATAAACAAGGCCTTGGGTTCAATCCTTCAGTATTGCAAAGAAACAAAACAAAACAAGAACCAATACAAACAAAAACTCAACAGCACCAAAACAAAACAAAGGCTTCAACTGCAAATATAAGGGCCATACAGTTATATACAGTTAAACCGGGAATTGAATACTGGACCACACTGACAACTCTTTTTAAATCACTAATGTTCTAAACTGCTCTCTCAAATACTCTTATTAATAAAGCCCAGAATCTAAGTTAATGTAACACTTTATTTGCAAATAACAAAAAATTGTTTGCTTGTTCTTCTCCATTTGGGACAGGGTCTTGCAATGTTGCTCAGGTTGTTCTGGAATTCCTGGGTTCAAGTGATCTTCCTGCCTTGGCCTCTGGAGTAGCTGGGACTACAATACAAGCAGATCTAAAGTATGATGGGGTTGTGTTCTGCTTGGAACTGCTTTTTGAGATTTCCAAGCAGAACACAACCCCATCATACTAGCCGGAGTAACTGATACCTGCTTTTATTTCAGTGTCAGCCAATATTTGTCTTGTTTTATTTGTTTTTAAAAAGTTTTTGAGTTTTTGAGACAGGGTCTCATTAGGTAGCCCAGGCTGGCCTGGAACTTGCTACATAAATCAGGCTGGCCTTGAACTCACATGCATCCTCCTGCATCAGCCTCCTTAGTGTTGGGATTACAGGCGTAAACCACCATGCCCAGCTCATCCAATATTTGTCTAAGGATTTGGAGGTGCACAGTTGATACTTTTGAAATTCATGGGGCCTAGAGCCTTGGAGCATACCTTTAATCCCAGCGACTCCAGAGTCTGAGGCAGGAGGATCAAAAATTCGAGGCCAGAGGTAGTTTTTGCAATTTAGCGAGACCTTGTCTGAAAATAAAAAATTAAAAAGGGGGTTGGTGGTGCGACTCAATGGTGGAGCGCTTGCCTAGCATGGGAGAGGCCCTGGGCTCAACTCCTGCCCTCAGTACTGCAAATAATAGTAACAACAACAAAATTCTTCGTTAAATCTCAATATCCTGGGACTCAGTCATATTTGTGCTTTTCTCTCCTCCCTGTATTACATACGTATAGGTTCATTTTAAATACTAATTTTTGAAAATAATTTATTACAGTGTTATTCGTAAAAGGAAATTAGTAAAAGTACGGTATCTTTCTTGTCACCCCCTCCATCTCCACCCCCAGTTCCCCAAGAGAAACCAACCACAAAAACCGAACGCAGAGTCTGGTTCAAGGTGATAGGGCCTCTCAGTTACAGTGGAGTGAAAAAAACACAGGTCCTCTTTGTCGGCTACCTTTAATTTTGCCAGCACCCAATGGCCGGGTCAAAGAACTCTACCAGAAAGTGGGAAGGCACATTTGACCCTCTGGCCCGCAGGAAGAGACGGCTACAACCTCCCATACTCCCAAAAGTGGTTCTGCGCAAACTTAACAACTTTCCGACCACAACCGGCGGGAGGAGACCGGAAGAACTGAGGCACGGGTGGCTGAGCGGCTTTATCAGCTGCTCCCAAAGTCGCTTCGCTGAGGATTCGCCACCTCTCGCGAGGGCAGTGAGCCTCGAAAACAGGACGGCCCAAACAGGCCAGCCGACCTCCAGCCGAGGGCGATGCACAAGGGACCTAAGTCCCTAAATGCTGAAGGCCAGAGGCTCTCCTCCCGTGACGCGAAAACCCGCCTGGCCTTCCCCCTCCCCCCCCCCCCCCCCCCCCCCCCCCCCCCCCCCCCCCCCCCCCCCCCCCCCCCCCCCCCCCCCCCCCCCCCCCCCCCGTCACCAAAGATGCTCCCTGTCCCTCCGCCCTGCAGGTCCGGGCGGAAAACTATTCATTTGCGCCCCACTGTTTGTTACCTGATGTTCCACTCACGCCCTCGGGCCGGAGCTCTGACCGCCGTCGCTAACTTCGGACGGCATCCGGAGACCACTTTTGCCAGGGGCCCCCGACAGGTCCAAGCTGCCATGATCACGTCCCTGAAGCCGGTACGCACCTCCGAGACTTGGCCCTAGGCACCGCCCGCAGAAAGGCTAGGCCAGCCGGCTCCGGCACATCCCAGCCAATCCGCTGGGCGTGTGAGCAACCAGCCCCGCCCCTTGTTCCCCCGCAGTCTCCCGACTGCGCCCAACTGACGCAAGCTCCAGTTACCGTAGGGCTGACTGAAAGTGCCTCAGCTTCCTGCCAGCCAATCAGAAAGGTGCACAGGCTCTAGGCCGGCCACGCACTTGCGCACTTTCCTAATACTCGCGGTGATACTGGCTCCACCTCCCGCCCCGGAACTCTTGCAGGGATTCGCCAACAGCTGGGCGCTTCCTAGGGAGAGCCTTGCTGTCGCGAGGCTCTGCATGTGAGCCTCACGTCGAGGCAAGAGGAAACCCCAGCATCTAGTCAATTATGTAACTGTCCAATCCCGTGAGTCCTGAACCCGATACATTATCGCTCCAGAGCCAAGCCTGGCAGAGTCCTGCTCTTTAATGATTATCTTGTACCATACGTGCTGTGCTTACGCCATGGGGTTGTTCCCAGGGCAACTTAAGGTCAGGACAATTATCTAACAGCAATTCTGCTTTCTTTCTGAGTGACTAACATTTTATTTGGTGTTAGCTTATGGTGGGTGGTGGTTGTTGGTGCCATCCTCTGACTCATAGCGACCCTATGTACAGCAGAACGAAACACTCCCTGATACTGTGCCATGGCGGGTACTACGTCAGTGCTTCTGTGCTATTCATAAGGTTTTCAATGGCAGATTGTTTCAGGATTGTATTGAGAGTGGGCTGCCAGGTCCTTGTCCCATTTTTGGGGTGCTGGGGATCAAACCTAGGGCCTCAGAGAGCACACAACAGCACTCTACAAACTGAGCCAAACCCCAGCCCCTAGTTCATAGTTTGGGTTTCTCTTATTTCAAAAACAGTGACAACTTGGCTTTGATTCACTCATTTTAGGAAATCAATCATCAAGTCCAGACTTTTCATTTATTCTCATGTCCTTATTAAACTTGTAGGCCATAATTTCCTGTAAACTGTAAAGTGAGAATAGTAATACTAGCTATTTAATAGTTTTGAGGAGTAATTGAGATTGTTGATTAAATGTAGTCAACAAATATTTTTGGATACCTACTAGGTTCTGGAAAGGTGAACAAAAGTCCAGTCATAGAGCTTATGTTCTACTAAGGGGAAGAATCCAATTACGATATAATATAATGACAGATAGTTGTATGGTCTGTAGAATGAAAAAATAAAGCAGGCAGCCTGGTATTGTGGCACAGGTCTGTAATCCCAGCACTTGGTACACTGAGGGAAGATGATTGTGAGTTCTCAGCCAGCCTGGTCTACATAGCAGGACCTTGTCTCAAAAATAGAAAATAATAATAATGATGATAAAGTAGGGTAAAGAGATGGAGAGGGAAGTGATAAGGTAGACTGCTATTTTATTTTAGGATAGGGTCTCACTCTTGCCCAGGCTGGGCTTGAACTCCCGGTCTCAATCCTACTGTGTCAGCTTCCCAAGTAGCTGGGACTACAGGAATTGCTATTTTATATACAGTGGTCACGTGGGCCTCTGTAACAAAGTGATACCAATTAAAGCCTAATATTGAACTGTGCCCTGACATGTCTGTCAGTTGGCTGTATTGTGGGGGCTTCTGTGTTGCTGTGATGCTGAAAGCTATGCTACCAGTATAGCAAGTACCAGCAGGGTCACCAATGGTGGACAGGTTTCAGCCGAGCTTACAGATTAAGACAGACTAGGAAATAGAACCTGGTAGCACACTCCCAAAACAATTAGCAATTGAAAACCCTATGAATAGAAGCAAAGTATTGTCAGATATAGTGCTAGAAAATGAGCCCCCTGGTTGGAAGGCACTCAAAAGATGACTGGGGGAGAGTTGCCTCCTCAAAGTAGAGTCTACCTTAATGGCAGGAATGGAGTAAAGCCCCAGGGACACCTATTTGCTGATGTGGAACAACTCAAAATGAGGAATATCTGTAAACATTCATTAATAATTGGAACATGGAATGTATGTACAATGAATCTAGGAAAATGAAAAATCAAAAGGGAAATGGAGTGCATAAACATTGACATTCTAGGCATCCGTGAGCTAACATGGACTGGTATAGTCTGTTTGAAGTCAGATAATCATATGGTCTACTATGCCAGGAATGTCAAATTAAAGAGAAATGGGGATGCAGTCAGCATCAAAAAAAGACATCTAAAGATCTGTCCTGAAGTACAATGCTCTTAGTGATAGGATAATATCCATACACCTACAAGGAAGGCCAGTTAATATGACTATTATTCAAATTTACACACCTACCACTAAGGCCACAAATGAAGAGAGGGTAGATTTTTACCAGCTTCTGCAATCTGAAATAGATCAAACATGCAATCAGGATGTACAGATAATTACTGGTGACTAGAATATAGAAGTTGGAAACAAAGAAGGCTCAGTAGTCAGAAAATATGGGCTTGGTGACAGAAACAATGCTGGACATTGCATGATAGAATTTTATCAGTCCAATGACCTTTTCATTGCAAGTACATTTTTTCAGCAACATAAACCGTTACTATACACATGGAAATCACCATCTGGAACATAGAGGAACCAAATTGACTACCTTTGTGGAAAGAGACAATGGAAAAGCTCAATATCAAATGTCAGAACAAGACCAGGTGCTGATTGTGGATCAGACAATCAACTGCTCATATGCAGATTCAAAATGAAACTGAAGAAAATCACAAGTGTACAAGAGATAAAGTATGACCTTGAGTATATCCCTTCTAAGTTCAGAGGCCACCTCAAGAATTGGCTTAATGCATTAGACACTAACAATCAATGACCAGATGACTTGGGGCATGACATCAAAGACATCATTCATGAGGAAACCAAAAGGTTATTAAAAAGACAGGAAAAAAAGAAAAGATGAAATTACATGTCAAAAGAGACTCTGAAACTTGCACTTGAATGTAGAGCAGCTAAAGTAAAAGGATGACTTGATGAAATTAAGGAACTAAACAGAAGATTTCAAAGGGCAGCATGAGAAGACAAAATCAAAGATTTTAATGACATGTGCAAAGAGCTGGAGATAGAAAACCAAAAGGGAAGACCACACTCTGTTTTTCTCAAGCTTAAGGAATTGAAGAAAAACTTCAAACCTTGAGTATCAATAGTGAAGGATTCTACAGGGAAAATATTAAATGATGTAGGAAACATCAAAAGAAGATGGAAGGAATACACAGAGTCATTATACAAAAAAGAACTGGTGGATGATGAACCATTTCAAGAAGTTCCATATGATCAGGAACCAATCATACTGAAGGACAAAGTGGAAGCTGCCTTTGAAGGTACTGGAGAAACACAAGGTTCCAGAAATTGATGGAATACCAATTGAGATGTTTCAACAAACAAATGCAGCACTGGAAGTGCTCACTTGTTTATGCCAAGAGATTTGGACAACAGCTACCTGGTCAACTGACTGGAAGAGATCCATATTTGTGCCTATTTCCAAGAAAGGGGATCCAACCAAATGTGGGAACTATCAAATGATGTCATTAATATTACATACAAGCAAAATTTTGTGAAAGCTCTTTCAAAAGCGACTGTAGCAGTACATAGACAGGGAAATGCCAGAAAATCAAGCTGGATTCAGGAGAAGTGTGGATCCAGGGACATCATTGCTGATGTCAGATGGATAGTAGCTGAAAGCAGAGAATACCAAAAAGATGTTTATGTTTTATCACCCAAGCAAAGGCATTTGACTGTGTGGATCATAACAAATTATGAATAACACTACAAAGACGGGAATACTTGAACACTTAATTGTACCCATGAGGAATCTGTACATGGCTCAAGAGGCAGTCATTCGAACAGAACAAGGAAACATTGCCTCATTTAAAGTCAAGAAAGCTGTACATAAGGACTGTGTCCTTTTACTGTAGCTCTTCAATCTCTATGCAGAGCAAATAATCTGAAAAGCTGGACTTTAAAAAGAAGAATGCGGCATCATTATTGGAGGAAGGCTCATTAACAACCTGCATTATGCAGATAACACAACTCTGCTGGCTAAAAGTGAAGAGGATTTGAAACATTTAATGATAAAGATCAAAGAATAACCACTATGGATTGTGCCTCAACATTAACACCACAAAAATCTTTATATCTGGGTCAGTAAGGAACTTTATGATAAATAGAGAAAAGACTGAGGTTGTCTAAGATTATGCTTTATTTGCACTACAATCAATACCTGTGGAAGTAGCAATCAAGAAATCAAAAGATGCACTGCCTTGGGAAAAGCTGTTGCAACAGACCTCTTTAAAACATTGAAAAGTAAAGATGTCACATTAACGACAAAGGTTCGCCTGACTCATGCCATGGTATTTTCAGTCGCATCATATGGTTGTGAAACCAAGACATTGAATAAGGGAGATAGGAGAAGAATTGATGCTTTTGAATTATGGTGCTGGAGATGAATATTGAATATATCATGGACTGCAAAAAGAAGGAACAGATCTGTCTTAGAAAAGTGCAACCAGAGTGCTCCTTGGAAGCAAGAATGGCTAGACTGTGTCTCACTTATTTTGGACATATAGTCAGCAGGGACCAATCCCTGGAGAAGGACATCATGTTTAGGAGAGTGGCAGGTCAACAAAAAAAAAAAAAGGAAAACTCTAACTAGATGTATTGACACAATGCCTGCCACAATAGGCTTAAACATAAATAAGATTGTGTTCTGGCACAGAGACGGGAATAGTTTCATTTGTTGTACGTAGGGCCCATGGCACCTAGCAAGAACAGTGAAGTGTGGAACTGAATTATGACTATTTGAGAGGAAATTACATTGAGGTATTGGAAACAGCAAGTGCAAAAAATCCTGACAAGCACAATCTTGCTGTGTATTAGGAAGAGCAAGGGGTTTGAAGCACATCAAGATGCAGAAAATGGTAGAAAATGAGGCCAGAGAAGCAGGGAGAGTTTCATCATAGTGTCTGGGCAGCCATGGTACCAGCTCCCATCCCATTCTAGAATTCACCTTTAGCTGCTCCCTGCCATATACTATGTCACAGATATACTTGCTCCTAGAGCCTCCATGGGCTGGGATTTAGCTCAGTTGGTAGAGTGCTGCGCTGCAGTCTCTGAGGACCCAAGTTCAATTCTCAGCACCGCAAAAATGGGAGAAGGGCCTGGCAATCCACTCCCAAGGCAATCCTGAAACAGTCAGGCATTGAAAACCCTATGAGGGTCGCTATGAGTCGGATACCAACTCGACGGCACCTAACAACAACAACAACAGAGCCTCTATAAACACCACCGTATTTGTTGCTTACACTGTCCTCTTTTTCTAAAAGGTCTTGTCCCATCCTCTCCACTATCTCTATCCTTCTTGCTTGGGTAACTCCTTCTCATCCTATAAGACTGACCTAATGTTATACCACCATTTCAGTCTATTTTGTGTTCTCATAAACAGAATACATGTACTGGGGGCTCAACTCAGTGGTAGAGCATTTGCCCAGCATGCACAAGGTCTTGTGTTTGATTCCCAGCACCTTGTCCCCCACCAATAACAATACCCGAGACTAGATGATTTACAAAAGCAAGATGTTCGGGCTGAGTGCAGTAGCTCACACTTGTAGTCCCAGAAACTTGGGAAGCAGAGGAAGGAGGATCACAATTTCAAGGGCAGAGGCAGCCTGTGTAACTTAGCAAGACCCTGTCTCAAGATAAAGAATTAAACAGGGGCTGAGGATGCAGTTCAGGGTAAATCACTTGCAAAGCATGCACGAGCCCTTGGGTTCAATCCCCAATATCACAGACAGAAGAAAACAAACAAAAGCAAGATGTTTATTTGGCGCCTGATCCTGGTGGCTGGAAGGTCCAAACAGGATTCCACTAGCATCCGATGAGAAACTCTGTGTAATAACATGGTGGAGAAGCTGACATGTACAGATAGAAAAGTCATGTGGTTAAAGAGGAATAGGCCAGGGAGGGGTCAGTCTTTCTTTCTTTCTTTCTTTCTTTCTTTCTTTCTTTCTTTCTTTCTTGCAGAGTCTCCATATGTAGCCCAAGCTGGCCTTGAACTTTCTATCTTCTTGCCTCAGCCTCCTGAGTCCTAGGATTACAGATGTGCGAGACCACATAGAGCTAACAGGGAAATCTTGTAGGGTGAGGGTCCAAAGACACGAGAGAGGGATTCAAGGGATGTGAGAAGATGGGGAGAGAGAGATCAAAGAAGAGGCAGAGAAGTTGTTCAGGTGGGCAGTGGCTGAGGGGAGGGAGAGAGGTTGTGGTTGCAGCTGCACCTTAGGTGGGGTCTATGGCTTTTATATTGCAGACAAATTTATCTGAGGCTTGGGTGGGAAAAGATTTTTCTTTCTTGTTAGAGAAGGAAGAAAGGGGGAATGAGGGAGTGAGATTGGGAGTTCGGAATCTCAGGAACACTTGACCTTTGGGGGGACTAGCTTGTGCTTCCATATTTGGTCTTCAGATGGTCTGTTATCTCAGGACCTTGGAGCTTGGTCAGGGGAGGGTCCCTTTGTCCCCTCACCAGGTAGGCTTACTCTTTTATAATATCCCACCTTTGTGAGAACTAAGCCACTTCTATGAGACATACCCTATTCTGTAAAACCAGTAATATTCTCTTCATGAGGGTGGAAATGACTCAGTCACTAGGCACCTGTCACTAGGCACCACCTCTCAATGTTACTTTGGAGAATAATTTTCCAACACATGAACCTTTGGGGACAAACCAGATCCACACCACAGCACTCACCTAGGAAACCTCAGTCAGGGAATAGATTAGGCATCTCCAAGGACTGAAGGAAAAGGGAATGGAAAGTTATTGTTGAGTGATCTCAGAGTTTCTGTTTGTGGTGATAGAAATTTCATTGATAGTGGTGACAGTGGCATAATAGTTTGAGTATAATTAGTGCCACTGAATCATACTCTTAAAAATGGTTAAAATGAGCCATGCATGGTGGTACACACCTGTAATTCCAACAATCAAGAGGCAGAAGAAGGAAGATTGCAAGTTCAAGGCCAGCCTGGGAAACATAGTGAGATGCCTTCTTAAGGAGGAGGAGAAGGAGAAAGAAAAGGGAAAGTATGGCTCTCTGGGGAGAGTCTTGGCCCAAAAAGCTTGTGGGCTTCTCTTGGGACGTGCAAATTCTTTCTGATGAGGGAGTATAAAGGGCCTTCAGGACAACTCTGAAGGGATATCTTATTTCCAGAGTTCCTTATAGAATAGGTTGGGTTTTTTGTTTTTAATTCCATGCTAGGGATTCAACTGAGCACCTTGCTCATGGTAGGCAAGAACTCTACCACTGAGCTACATCCCCAGCCCTGGTTGGGGTCTTTGTCACAACTAGGTGGCAGCTCAAATTCTCTGCCCAAGCCTGTTTCCTTTATCCCTCCCCCCAATATCGATCCTAAGAGCATTCTCACAAACTTCTTACATGTGAATACCCATCTCACATACTGGTTCATAGGGAACCCAACATGTGACCACTGGAGTCAATAGGGATCTAAGAAAACAGACTCTAAAATGCAATTTTTAGATATAAATCACTTGCCATCTAGCTGGCAATTGTAGGTGAAGCACTAATAGCTTTTGAGATATTGGAGAAAGACAATGAAAGGCTGGAAGTGACTACCAATTAAAGGTTAAATGCAAAAGCTGGAGGACATCCTTAGCAGTATATGAAGAGAGTCTCATTTCTTGCAGCTAGAGAGCAGAAAAGGTTGGTCAGATCCAGGACTTAAGAGTAGCAGAGCTCCAGAAATCGAGGGGAAAAAAATCTCTGTCTCAGCATATCTGTTACTCAAAAATATTGTCCTGATTGGGAAGGATTGCAACCCTGAGAAAAAGGACATAGATATCTGGGTTGGTACAACTTAAAACTTGAAATCCTAGTGTCCCTGAATCATCTGGGCCTATAGAAGTAGCCTAATCCTCTTTGTTAAAAAGATAGTTTTCCCTGTTAGCCTGAAAAAGATGCTGAAATCTCTGTCTTATAAGACAACATGCACCCAATTTAGGAACTTCTCTCACCTTCCCTCCTGGATACCAGAACAATGGGGCTTGTCATTCACTGAATGTCTTCTTAGCCAAGGAAGTCCTGTGCTTGCTGAGGGAGGAAATTGACAATTCAAAGAAGCTAAAAGACCCAGCCCAGGGAGCCCCAACCCCCTGGCCATCGACCTGTATCAGTCCATGGCCTGCTACAAACCAGGCTTCACAGCAGGAGATGAGCTATGAAAACTTCATCTGTATTCACAGCTGCTCCCTATCACTTGGATCATCCCCAAACCATCCCTCCCCGTCCATGGAAAACTGTTTTCCACAAAACCAGTCCCTGGTGCCAAAAAGGTTGAGATCCACTGCAGTAAGAGATATGTATGAAGAGACTGATTGCAAGGAATTGGTTTATATGATTGTGGACACTGGCTAGGCAAATCCAAAATCCATAGGGCAAGGCCCATATGGGCAGGCTGGAACTCTTGGGGACAGGCTGAAGCTGCAGTCTACAGGTGGAATTTCATATTCATTAGAGAAGTCTTAGTTCTGCTCTTAAGGTCTTTCAACTAAATCAGACTTCTTCAGTTTATCTAAGACAATATCCTTTATGATCCCTGCCATTAGGTATCAACCCCTTCTCTAGAACCTCCATTAACTTTTCACTAGTAGGATTCTGTGATGCAAAGAAAGAAGATGCCTTGATTATCTAAGCAGAAATTGTCACCGACTGCACAGCAGAGGAGTACAGCTCAGTGTGGCTGCCTAACCTGAGGAGTGCCCTTAGATGGCCCTCCACTAAGGTTAAGCTGGGTCCTAGGTTTCATCACAGAAAAGAATTTCAGAATGAGTCAAAGAGAATGAAACAAAGTTATAAAGTTTATTAAGTATACACATTAGAATACATGTGGGCACTCTGAGATAGTGATAGGCACCCAAGACCAGACATGGACTTACCAAGAAGGCAAAGATGCCAAAAAAAAAAAAAAAAAAAAAGGCACTGCCCATGTTCCCTCCAGTTTTATTTAACCTAGGGCATACCCCAAGTGGTCTCAGTCCTGGGTGCCCAGCTGGTGCCCAGGTGTGACATGAGCCTAAAAAGGCCCCTGTCATTGTCTGGAGAGGTGCCAATGAGATCAAAAGAAGTTGCATGGTTTAAGTTTTTCTATTGGAGGAATTTCCCTTTGGTAAAATGGGATTATACACTGTATAGGTTTAAGAAAAGAGTCACCAGGAAGCTGCCTGGGCACAGAATTACAGAGGGGAAAGCAAAACTCAAGGGTTACATACATCTTGATCCCAAGCATAGCTTATTGCTATTTTAACATTTTCATTACTTAAAATGTCTCTCAAGAATAATGTCTCTATGCAGGAAGTCCTTACAGCAGACTTCTTGGTAGTTGTGTCAAAGTTCTTGATTCTCAGCTGGTAAGATTCAAACTAGATCCTGGAGTGGAAGCTCTTCACCTTTCTATGTTGGCTAAATTTCCCTGTCTTTCTATCCTGCCTCAAACTTGTTATAGAAAGGAAAGAGGAAACTTAGTTGGTTATTTTCAGTTTACCATACTGAAAGAATTCCACTCAAGATAGCTCCAATTGGAGGTTTGAAATGGTCCCTGAGGTTTTATTTGTATAGGGGACAAAGTTGTGTTTTCCATTAAGTATAAAGTTATCATTTAAATGTACCCAAAATATGGAATTGGGTGGTGTAAAGTTTAGGGGGATTTTATGGGAGGAGGCTGATGTGCCTTGGCCACAGTTTTGCTAAGGAAAAATTCTGCAATAAGTTTGTGGTCTGCTGTGGCAAAACTGAGAAGTGGGAGAAGTTGAAAAACCTCCAGTAAGGTTGGGGGGGGGTCCCCAAAGTGGATCTATTTCTTAAAGACAGGTCTTCTTGAGGGGGGGTGAAAATTAGCATAATTAATCAATGGAATGATATGTAACATGTAATTGCAAAGATGTGGAGCTAAGTGCCCTGCAGGGATGTCTCCAGTCTGATTATGAGAGAGATAAAGAGGTGCCTGGTGTGGCACCTCTTTGAAGGTGATGGGAGTCATAATTGGAATTTTGTGGGAAGTGTAGGGATTTATTTGTTGTAAGAATAGTTGAAAGAGGCCGGGTGTGGTGGCACATGCCTGTAATCCCAGTGGCTCGGGAGACGGAGGCAGGAGGATCACAAGTTCGAGACCAGAGACAGTCTGCATAACTTCGCAAGACCCTGTCTCAAAAAGTAAAAAAATGGGCTGGGGGTGAAGCTCAGTGGTCCAGCACTTGCAGAGCATGCAGGCGCGAGGCCCTGGGTTCAACCCCCAGTACCACACACACACACACAAAAAAAATAGTTGAAAGTGTTGAACTGCTCTTCCAATAAAGGTTGTGTCATGTCAGTAACTAAAATCACAGAGGCTACTTTGCTATAACAGTTGGAAGGCATCTCCTCCACATATTTTGGAATTTTGATAAGATACATTGGAGGTAGCCCAAAAAAGTAGAGGAACAGGGGTAACAGAATAGCCCCTAGGTGAAAGTGATAGGCAAAGCCAGCAGTCCTGGGTGACGGCAGGATTTGTAGAATTGAGAACTTGCTGAGCAGCACTAAGAGTATGGATTAGATATTGTAAACTGGAGTTCTCAGGGAGGATGGAGACTGGGAAAGTGACTGGGTAATATGGTGAAAATTATTAACCACATTGTCAGAGAAATCAAAGAGAAAGCTAAGAATGTGGTGTTTTTAAGGGGGGCATGGAGCTAACGGGAGCACAAAATGATTTGTGTTGTAAAGGGAAAGGGTCTAGGATTTTTGCTTGTTAGGCACAAAAGCAGGGAATAGAGTGTCTGGACAATGTCATTCCAGGGGTAGTCAAATTCCCCCTGCAAGTAGCCATCTCACAGGAAGGTTAATGATCAGGTGCCCTTTTCAGGGCACTTATCACCTGTGTCGGCACAGAGTCCCTTTGGATGTCCTCAGCCTACTCCAGTTTATGGAGATTGCTAGGTGCTGGTTTCAGTGTCTTGCAGTATCTGGGTAAGGTGGACTGCTGTGGGGAATAAAGAGCATTTCCAGACATCTGAGGGCGAGAATCACTTTGGTTCTGGTTGGAAAATTTTGATTCAGCACCTATGTATCCAGTATGAGAGCCCTTGGAATTTTATGGCTGTAAGGGTGGCTAAAGTTACTATGTAGGGTCCTTGCCATTTTTGTTTGTTGGGGTGTGGGGACTTAATGTTGATTGAGGTACCAATAGCAACAGTTGGTTGGATCCCCATGAAGAAGAAGGTAGGGTATGGTCTACAAAGTCTCATAGGAGTCGTAGCGTCGCATTAGAGCAGGGGAGATGGTCGCCCAAAGGTCCAGGATCTGTTGGAGGTAGGGCCCAGGAAAAGGGATGTCTGTACATTATTTCAAAGGGGCTACAGAAAATTGGGGACCTGGGAGTGGTTCTCATTCTCATTAAGTCCGGTGAGAAGTACTCTATCCATGGCCATTTGAGTTCCTGTGTTAGCCTAGTTAGGTGAGTTTTATGATGTAGTTCACTTTTCTACTTAAGGGTTGAGGGTGATAGGGATATGAAGGTTCGAGAGATGCCAATGGAGACACAAATTAGGTGGGTTATCTGGCTAATGAAGGCAGGTCCATTGTCAGACTGGAGCATGGAGGGGAGGCCAAAGCGAGGCAGAATTTGAAAGAACAAGATGTCAGATCTGCAGATTCAGAGGCAGTAGGGAAAGCTTCTACTCAGTCTGAGAAAGTGTCTACCCATATTTGAAGGTATTTAATTTTTAAAATCTGGGGCATGTGAGTGAAATCCATCTGCCAGTCTTGTCCCAGGTTGTGTAACCTAGCTTGTTGTGTAGGGAAAGGAGGGCAGAGAACCCCTTGTGAGGAGGAAAATGAGCAAAGAGAGTAGTGGCGGGTGATGTCTCGAAGGTGGCTGGAGAGATGGGCACAGCTTACTAGTGGTCTCAGCATTTGTGAGATGGGCCTATGGCTAACATGAAGGGAATTATGAAGATGTTGAGGGATTTTATCCACTTGAGCCTCTGGCAGAACATATTTGCCTTCAAGAATAAACCATGGTCATTCAGTCTGCAGCTACTGGCAGATATAAAGATCCTTCTTGGATAGGGAGTATGCAGATTGGGACGTGGGTAAGTATTGTCCTGCCATTGGTGGGGGCAGCTGTAGAGTGGCTCATTTTGCCTGTCCATCAGCTGTACTATTGCCTTGTATAATGCAGTCAGTTCCCTGTTGGTGGCCCTTGCAGTGTATGACAGTGGCCCACAAGAGGAGATATGAAGCCTGGAGAAGCTTTAAAGGAGGCATTAATAATGGAAGTACCTTTTGTAGTTAGAAAACCTTTCTTCCCAGATGCTGGCATGGGAATGAAGGATATGAAAGGAATATTTAGAGTTAGTATGGATATTTATGGAAAGATCCTTTGCTAGTGAAGGGCACATGTGAGTGTGATTAATTCAGGTTTCAGTGAGTTTGTGCCGAATGGCAATGAGCCACACTCGATGATAGAATTAGAGATTATGGCATACCTACCATGCATAGCCCTTCATGTTGGAAGGAGCTGCCATCTATGAACCAGTTGTCATTGGCCTGACAAAGAGGAGTATTGGTGATGTGGGGAAATGGATGATGCTGTATGTCAAGGCTGTAAGAACAGTCCTGCAATTGTAGCAGTGGGAATGGACAAATGTTGGCAAGATTTAGAGGAGCACATTTGGCTACGGTTATGTGAGAAGCTTCTAGAAAGAGAGCATGGAGAGTTTGTAGGTGAGTGGGAGGCAACACTTGCAGGGCTCTATGTGTTTAGTAAGTCGTGGAGATTGTGAGACAAGTGAACAGTGGTAGACCCACGGAAGGTGACCTTACTGCTCTAATGGGCTAAAAGTACAGCTGCAGCCAAGGCCTGCAGGCGAGTTGACCATCCTCATTTTGTAGGATCAAGCTGTCTGGAGAGGTATCGGGTTCCAAATATTGTCCTAGAAGACCTAAAGCCACTCCTTGCTTTCCCTTGGTGAAGAGGACAAAGGACTTTATTAAGTCAGGAAGAGTGAGGAGAGCGGCTGAGGTTAGAGCTGGCTGAAGGCACCTAAAGGAACTGGATTGGTGTAGTAGGGTCTAGTGGTTCTGATAAGTCTCCCTTTGTGGCCTCATACAGAGGTTTGGCTAGCAGAGCAAATTAGGAAGCCAAAGTCTAAAATAACCTAACAGATTGAGGAAGGAAAGAAGTTCTCATTTGGTAGTGGATGGTTCCATGGAGGCAAAACGTGTTACTTGTGTAGGAATACCACACATAGTAGGAGTTGAAGCAAGACCTAGGTACGTAAGGAGGATTGTACAAGCAGGGCCTTAGATGGGGAAGCCCGATAGCCTTTATCTGCCAAAAAGTTTAAAAAAACTGTAAGGTACTGTTTTGCCAATTTTAGTGAGGGGCTGCAGAGAAGTAGATCATCCACATATTGTAGGAGAGAGGAGGGTTTAAGGTTTTAGAAGGATAAATCAGAAGCAAGTGTCTGTCCAAACAGGTGAGGGCTGTGTCTGAATCCCTGAGGATGGACTGTTCATGTTCATTGTGAGACAAGTGGATATCAGGACATGTCCAGATGAAGGCAAGTAAGTTCTGGGAGTTGGGTGAAGTGGAATGGTGAAAAGGCATCTTTTACATCGAGGACAGAAAAGTGTGTTGTGTTAGAGGGAATGATGGATAAGAGGATATAAGGGTTAGGGACCACTGGGTGTAAAGGAACAATGGCCTGATTAATTATCCTGAAGTCATGCACCAGCTGGTAAGAGCCATCTGGTTTTCAGACAGGGAGAATAGGGGTATCGTACAGAGAAGATGTAGGTCTCAGAATGCCCTTTTGTAAAAATTTATCAATGATGAGTTTAAGACCTTACTGTGCTTCACAGGGAATAGGATATTGTTTTGGGAGGGAAAAGAGGGGTCCTTTCGATGTATTTGAATAGGTTGGTGAAAGGTGATAGAAGGTGTAGAAGTGTCTCAGACTTGTGGGTTTACAAGGTGTTAAGACAATGGGGGGGTCAGAAGTAATGGTAGGGGGTGTGAGGAGTAGGAGAAAAGTTGGACTAACCTGCTCCTGTCCATGAGTTGGAGGTAATAGGGTAGGCATTGCCCTAAATATTTGCAATAAATTTCTTCCCAAGATGGGAGTGGGGCAGGAGGGAACTATCAGAAAATAATATATTAAAGAATGTCCTTCTAGGGGACACTGTAAAGGTGGTTGGAAATTTTGGATGAGGTATGAGGCCATGAACCCCCATTATGGAAACTCCTGAAGTTTGGAGTTTTCCAGGATATTATTGTAGGATTAAGCTGCCCTTGTATCAAGTTAAAAAGAAATGGGCTTACCTGCTACCATCAGAGTTACCCTTGGTGGCTAGGTCCAAGAGGTCAGGGACCTCAAGGCTGGGTGGTTGGCATTTTGTTTAGGATATGAATCCATCTAGAGGCACCGATTGGCAGTTCAACTTCCAGTGATCACCTCCACATGATGGGCAGGGCTCTGGTCAAGGGTTAGGGCAATGATTAGCTCAGTGTTCCTCTTTGCCACATTTAAGGCAGGTGCCTGGATAGGTACTCCTACATCTATTTTGAGGTATCCCTTATTGCAGATTAGAACTCTGTTGACCTTTCCAGTGGGCCATCTTTGGGTCTTTTCTGACGGTGGTGGCCAGCATTTGATACTTAGATTTATCCCTGATTTATTTTTGTTTTGGGGCATCCTCATCCCAATTATTAAAGACTTTAAAAGCTAAGACTTGAATTTCCTGTTAAGGGGTTTAAGGTCCATTTTCTAATTTTTTTTTTTTTTTTTTTTTTTTTGCAGTACTGGGGGTTGCACCCAGGGCCTCACGCTTGCATGTTTGGCAAGTGCTGGACAACTGAGCTGCACCCTCAGCCCATTTTTTTTTTTTTTTAACTTTTTAAAACAGGGTCTCGCTAAGTTATGCAGACTGCCTCTAGTCTCGAACTTGCGATCCTCCTGCCGCCGCCTCCCGAGCTGCTGGGATTACAGGGGTGTGCCACGGTGCCTGGTGCTCCATTTTCTAATTTTTGAAGTTTATTCCATATATTAGGGGAAGACTGTGATGAAATGCATCTTTTAAAGATATATTTTATTTGTAAATGTTACTAGGGTACAGACTAATAAGTCATTTGCTATATCCATTAGATCAGTTTTGCTTACACATTCATCATCTTACATATTTTACAGAACTAAAGAAGAAAAGGAAAAAAGTAAGAATTAGTATGTAATGAAAATCATATGCATTGATGGGATGAAATGCATCTTAAGGAATATATCTATCTTGGGGGTGTGTGGGGTCAGGGCTGTATACCTCTGAAGGGCCTCAGTGAGGCAAGAAAGGAAAAGGGCAGGATTTTCATGTGGCCTTCAATTGTTTCTCTGATCTTATCATAATTAACGCCCTTATGGGCAGCCTTGTCAAGTCCAACAATTAAACAAGAAATCATAAGGGACAGATTATTGGGGCCTGTGGTGTCTCAAGGCGACTATTAGGAGGTAGTTATTTTGACAGTGGAGTTCATACCCATGAGCCTGAGCATCAGTCCAGATTGTCTCCTTATCCTCAGTAGTTAGGGCAGAGGAAAGAATGGTACACATCATGCTGAGTTAGCTGGCAAGATTGAGTGAGGTAATGGAATTCCTTAGTGTATGTGACTAGGTCTTCTGCAAAGTTACCCAGACGTTTTTTGATCTGAGAATGGTCAGAGAGGGAGAAGCGCACATCAACATGAATGATGCCCTGTGGTCCTGTGACCTCTCAGAGGGAGGGTGAGCTCAGGAGTATGGTTGGTGTGAGACTGGGAATGCGGAGGGGTGGGGAAGGAGGTGATATAGAGGGTGTGGATGACTGGGTAGTAGATGGAGAAAGAGGTGACTCATATGTGAAGGAAGGGTCAGGAGACAGGGAGGCAGAGGCTGCAGGTGGTATATATGGCAAAGGGAACACAGTATAAGAAAGGGAAGGGGGAGCAGATGGAAGGTATAGATCAGTGGTGTCAAAGCTGTCCAAGGAGCAATTGAAGGGAGTCGATATAGGAGGAGGAGGAGGAATGGAAAAGTGGAGGACAAAGTTATGTTGTACAGAGCACAAATTGCAGAGGGAGGGTTGTGATCTGAGTGCAATAAAGGCCTGAACATAGGGGCCTCGGACCATTTGCTTTCCCTGCAACAATAATTGTCTAGGTCTGTCAAAAGGCCATAGTTGAGGGAAACATCCTCAGGCCAAATAAAACCATTTTCAAACTTGTATTGTGGCCATGCCACATTGGAAAAGAATGTAAGATGCTGGTGGAGAAGATCTTTATGTAAGCCTAGCTCCTGTAAGTTTCTTAGGAGACATCTCAAGGGGGAGTCCTTCTTAGGAGCAGATTGAGTGTTGCCCATGTCCACATAGAGAAGAGACAAGCAGGAGCCCTGGAAATCCATCTTGGGCAGGTTTGGCAAGGAGTGAGAAGAGTGTTCCCGTTCTCATCACAAGCTGAAGAGAATGGGCTAATCCCAAGTGTGTGTCCTCTTACTGTAGGAAGATCCAGAAGGCTGGTGCCTTGGGAGGGAGACCTGACTAAGTGCTAAGATTCTGGCAAAAAAGAGAAAGATAGGAATCCCCAGAAGGGACCTATTCAGATTCACCTCTTATAGGCAGGCTAATTGGTACATTTGTGATCAGGAGGTCAATTTCTTTTGGTTAGGCTGACAGAAAGATGGAGAATCATAGCAGAGAAAGTCCAAGCGCTTGGTGTTTGGGATTACTCAGTCAACCGGTGGAGACTTCTAGAGGGGTGGAGAGGGTGTCTTGTGAAACTCCCAGGTTTCAGCACCACAATGTTAGGGATGGCGGATGGTGAATTGAAAGTAACACACAAGGCTTAAGTGTAAGGGTAAGAAGCTCTTAGTTTATTGTGTCTGGGTGCGGATGGGCTGAGACTAACAATAGGGTATCAATAGCTCATGACTGCCAATGGTAGGCTTTTGTGGATGTTAGCAGAAGGGGGTGGGAGAGCGATCTCTGGAACAGTCAAACTCTTATGACCCTTGCTATACTTTTCCATTGCTTCAGAGGCTGATGGTTGAAGTTTCTGTTTTTGTAGTCCCCTTGGGATCACCAACAGGTCAACCTATAAACAACCTTCTTGGGGACCCTCCATTCACAGACATGCTGCTCAGTGGAAAGTTTCCCAAGTATAAAGGGGATTACTTATATCATTTACAGGATGGGCCGTTAACCACTTGGAGCTAGAGGTAGTTCTGGGTTCAATGTAGCTGTGGGAACTTAAGCAACAGAATTTGATTCTTTCCTTTGTCTTATATCATTAAAGTGACACTCTCTTATAGTTTTTTTTTGTTTCATTAGCAACTGGCCAACTTTTTTTCACCGTTCTGTTAAGATTTCCAAAAGAAGGAATCTTGGCATGGCAAATAAATTCTGTCACTGATGAATAAATTGTCCAGTATTCCAGGCCATGTTCTAGTAGCTGACTAGGTGTATCTGTATTCTCTGATGATAGAGTTTGGTCAAGTTAGGTTATAACAGAAGGGAAATTCAGAGATGACAGATGCATTTACTGACATTCAGAATATCGTCTCAATGATACATTTTATTTCACTAAATAATGCTTTAAATTTTCAGAAGTAAAGTTCTAATTTTGGAATTTTAGGCATAACTTTCAGGCAGAGAAAAATACATTTTTAGCTTGGAAGAGTTAGAATTTGATACCTCTTTTTATGTATAGGAACCTCTGGAAAACTCAACACTGCAGAGCAACATTGTGGGCCATTTATCTTGTGATAATCCTTTTATGTGGGGGAAAAACAGGCTGGCTAAACTGAGTGTAACAGGGAACTTCATGGCCTTTATAGTTTTATCTGCAAGGGTCATTTGTGTAACCTACAATTAGCATTTAACACATAGTAAAGTGATATCTTGCTTTTTGTCTAGACATTTAAGTATGCTTGCAATTTTATATTATATATGTACATATACATATATGTGTGTATATGTATATACACATAAATACCTATAAATATTTATCTATGTATATATCTATATACATGTATAGACATAGATATAGATATAGATACACACACACACACACACACACACACACGGAACAGCCAGCCTCCAAGAATCATTGATAGGAAAGTGAAAGAGTTTTTTGGGGGAGAGGTTTGTTTTTTTAAGCCAGGATCTCAGAGCATAGCCCAGGCTGGCCTTGAACTCCTGATCCCCCTTCCTCAGCCTCGTCAGTGCTAAGATCACAGGTGGACTGCACTATACCTGAGTTAGAAAACTTTCAAATGTCATCATCGTCTACATTATAAAAGGAGGATCAGCTGGGCATGGTAGCATATACCTGTAATGCCAGAGACTCAGGAGACTGAGGCAGGAGGACTGCAAGTTCAATGACAGAGGCAGCCTGCACAACTTAGCAGGACCTTGTCATAAGAGAAAAAATAAAAAAGGGGCTGAGGGTGCAGCTTAGTGGTGGAGTGCCCTGGGTTCAATGCCCTAGGACCTCAAAAATAATTAATTAATTAATTAATTAATTAATTAAAAAAACAAAAGGGGACTGAATCACCTTCTCTAATTTTTGAACCCAAGAAACCTCATCAGAAAAAGGTAGGAAACTGACCTGAGCATGGTGGTGCATGTCTGTAATCCCAGCACTTAGGATGCTGAGGCAGGAGGACCGACTTAAGTTTGAGGTCAGCGTGGTCTACATAGTGAGTTCCAGGCCAGCCTGGGCTACCCAGTGAGAAAAAAAACAACCAACTAATGAAACAACAAAAAAGCAAAAAACAAAACAAAACAAAAAAACAAACAAAAGGAAAAAAAAAAGAAAAAGGTAGGAAACCCACTGAGAGTATTATCTGATTATTATTTACTAATATTATTGAACATGAAAAGTAAAAAGGACTTTTTGGGAAAAAAATCCTTGTTTCTTATTGCCTGAATGTCCAATTCACTGTTTTATTGAATTAGTAAAAAAGGAGTCTCTTTTGATCTTTGGCCAAGTCTCTTATGTCTCATTATGGTACATATGTATGCTCTTCCACTATAAAAATTAACTTAATCTCTAGGAACCTAGAGAAATATGCATATAATAAGAGGTAGTCAGCAGGCACAACTTCTGTCTGTCGTGGAAAGACAAAGGACATGTGACACTTACTTTGCAGTTGCTTTTCCTTTAATATATTTCGCCTTCTTTCTCCATTATAAAGTTAATACATGATTATAACAGAGTATCTGGAAAATACTAAAAATTATAAAAGAAAAAATCACCCATAATTCCACCATTCATAAACATCTATTATTAAGATATTGGTGAATTTCTTTTGCATATATACTTTTTTATTTTTTTGGCAGTACTTAGGAATTGAACCCAGGGCCTTAGACATACTTTGTAAGTGCTCTACCACTAGGTTGCACCATGAAGCCCATTTTTATTTTTTAATTTTGAGGTAGGGTCTTGCTAAGTTTCACAGTATGCCTCTGGTCTGGAACTCCCGATCCTCCTGCCTCCCCCTCCCAAAATGCTGGCATTACAGACATGTACCACAGTGCCAGGCTATGTATACTTTTTACATGACTGAGATTACTTCATATATAAAAATTTGTCACAGGGCCGAAACATGGTGGGTAAAAACTCTACTGCTGAGCCACACCTGCAGCTGCAAATCTGTCTTATCTTAAAAATTGTGATCCAAGAAATGCAATATCCTTGTGATTCTTTTTGTTAGCACAGGTGAATTCTTTTAGTTTGCTGATAATTGATAATAACAATTCCTTCTCATTCATTTTTTCCTTTTATTTTAAAATATGCTATTTTTTATATACAAAAAAAATATGTAACCTATGCACAGGTTATAAAACATATAATGACTGGGTGCCATGTTGCACCACTATTATCCTAGTAGCTCAGGCAGCTGAAGCAGGAGGATCTCAAGTTCAAGGCCACAGGCAGCCTGCACAGTTAACAAGACAAGACCCTGTCTCAAAATATAAAAAGAGGAGCCGGGCGTGGTGGCGCAAGCCTATAATCCCAGCAGCTCAGGAGGCAGAGGCAGGAGGATTACAAGTTCCAGACCAGAGGCAGTCTGCATAACTTAGCAAGACCCTGTCTCAAAAAGTAAAAAAATGGGCTGAGGGTGTAGCTCAGTGCCGCTTGTAGAGTATGCAAGCGCAAGGCCCTGGGTTCAACCCCCAGTACGGCAAAAAAAAAAAAAAAAAAAAAAAAAAAAAAAAAAAGTACACACACACACACACACACACACATAAATAAATGAAAGAGGCTGAGACTGCAGCCCAGTGGTAGTGCACATACCTAGCATGTGCATGACCTGGGGTTTGACCCCTCCAGGACTGCAAAAAACAAACAACATAAAAAATATAACGAATATTACGGGCCTTTCTGCCAATCCCAAAACTAGAGTTTGTCCATAATTTGTGTTATGATTTCCTTTTTTTTATTTCACCCCCTTCTTTCCCTAGTGTTTAATTAATAATCAAAGGTCATTTAACATTTATAACTTTTAATCTGTCGTCATCATATTTTTTACCAATGCTAATAAAAACCTTTGTGTGTGTGTGTGTGTGTGTGTGTGTGTGCTGGAGATTAAACCTAGGGCCTTATGCATGCTAAGCAAGTGCTATACCACTGAGGTATACCCTCAGTCCCCAAATCCTATATTTTGTTTCTAAAGTTTCTACTAAGTATTTGGACTCTGAGTCTATCACACAAGAAGGTAAATGCTTTCTTTGTGATGGTTCTAACCTTGATCCCTACTTGTTTTGCCAGGCAGTTTTCTAGACACAACTTTCCATCTGAGCTCTTTTGTTCTTTTTCAATGCGGAAGTCCAAGGCCAATGTAACAGTACAGGCTTGTTGTTGTTGTTAGGTGTCCTGGAGTCGTGTCCGACTTATAGCTACCCTTATAGGGTTTTCAAAGGCTGATTGTTTTCGGGATTGCCACAGCTTCCTCCCATTTTTGAGGTGCCAGGAATCAAACTCCGGACCTCCGAGACCACAGAGCGTTGTCCTTCTATCAACTGAGCTAAATGACAGTATAATTGGTCCCTAGGAAAAAAAAAAGACTGCAGTCATACCATCCTGGCGTTGGATTTTGTCAGATCTCGGAAGCTGAGTAGTGTCAGGCCTGGTTAGTACTTGAATGGGAGACTGCCTAGGAATACCCGGTGCTGCAGTCTTGGGATAAGGACCGGGCAGCCCACTCCTGAGACAATCTGCCATTGAAAACCCTATGAATATCAGAGAAGCTCTGAATAGTGCTGGGCACCGCACGGAGTTGGATACTGTTTCATTCTGTTGTACACAGAGTCGCTATGAATCAGATCCTACTCGATGGCACCTAACAACAACAGGAAAAAAGATTGTATTCTCATCCATTAAAATTCCTGATATAAGAATAACAGGATTTATGTGGCATTTCACCAACATAAGTCTTATGATCAATGATTTTTTTTTTTTTTTTGTACTGGGGATTGAACCCAGAGCCTCGCGCCTGCATGCTCTGCAAGTGCTGGACCACTGAGCTGCGCCCCCAGCCCATTTTTTTTTTACTTTTTGAGACAGGGTCTTCCTAAATTACACAGACTGCCTCTGGTCTCGAACTTGCAATCCTCCTGCCTCCGCCTCCCGAGCTGCTGGGGTTACAGGCGTGCGCCACCACGCCCGGCTATGATCAATGATTTTCTAAGAATTCATGAAGCTAAAAGGCTTTAAGGAGTGACAAGATTCTCGCTGTGCTACTTAATTACGGGAATGGTCTTGCATAATTTATATATCCCCTCTACCTTGGTTTTTCTCTCGTTTATTAAATGAGATTAGCAACAACTTGCCTACTTTGGCTGGACTGTTTGTGAAGTTCAACAGTGTTTAGGAACATACACTTTAAATGAAACTCTTACCTAAATGACAGGCAATACTGAAAGGAAGAAAAATGACCAGTCCAAAGATGAGTGTGTTAGGACTTTCTCCGTAACTAACCACCGCAGAACGTGAGACATGCTCAAGACAGCTTTTCTCTGACTCCAAAACGCCCTCAGGCGAATCTGGAGAAAAAGAAAGGAAACTGAGGACTTTCCCAGTCCTCATTGTACTATTTGGCATAGTGCTTGCTCCTCACAGCCCTGGTGGAATCCGCTTTCCCCCCCGGGCAAATTTACTCACGGACTTTAACCCCACTTGGTCCTTTCCTGGGTTCTCACGGAAGCCGCTTCAGGGCCCAACCCCGGCTCCTCCCACACCCACAATGCACCTCGCTGCTCCGTGTAGGTGGCAGGGCTGTCACGTGTCTTCCGACAGAGCGCGTCCCCGTCTGGCGCATGCGCAGAGGGCAGGCCCCGCTATTTTTCTCCGTGGCGGCGGCGACGAGCGGAAGTTCTTGGGAGCGCCAGTTCCGTCTGTGTGTTCGAGTGGACAAAATGGCGAAGATCGCCAAGACTCACGAAGGTAAGCTGTCTTCTCTTTCTTTCGTGCCTTCTCTGCTGCAAATCTGCTAAGACGCTGACTTTCTAGGTTTCTGCTCTTCCGGTAGTTTCTTATCTAGGCGGCCGAGCCTGCGCTTGAGGTCTGGGCGGTATCCTAGGCGTCAGCAGCGCAGGCCACTGCCCCGCGTAATGGCGTCCTACTCGTACACCCCCGACAGGCGCTTTGTTCCGTGTTTGGATGCTGCTAGTTCAGAGTTGCTTCTCTGTTTTTAACCAGAAGGCCTTGCTCAGGCGGCTTCCTTGAGGAGTATTCCAGGGCAGGGGATCGGGGAAACGGGCGTGGGAGAAAAGTCTCTCTGGCCCCTCATCACTGTCGTCCGTATAGTTTGTGCATAGGGGAGTCAGAAAAGCACTGAAACACGAAAGCCGCTTTTCTGGGTGTACTAAATTGAATTTGGTTTAAACCAAGGCCCGTTACTCCTAATCTCGGCAATATGTATGTCTTCAGGCGTGATTATTTTTCTTGCACGAAATGATTCGGGCGTAAAAGCTGGTGGTTTCTTCCCTTCGGTTGTAGTGTAGTATTTGTTTTCTTTGAAAGCTGGTTATGGAAGAGCAAGTGGAAGAAGGAAAGAGGATATTACTTTTATTCAACGATTTTCAAGAAAGTTGATCGTTTTCTGATATTCAGAGTATACAAAATTAGGAAGATGTTGAGAATAGGTTGAACTCCGTGGGAGTGTCCAAAGAAGACAGGATATAGGACATGGGAGGTTGAGATATTTCTCTTTAAGACTTAGAAATCAGAATTTATCCTGAACACAAGACTTCCAAAAGAGTCACTTAATTCACACACGTTTTCTAGGTAGGTTGCTCTGTATTAGCCTGTGAGAGGTAAAAGAATAAGATCATCAGAAATTTTAGTCTGATGGGAGAAAAAGACGTGTATATGTACTACTTCTCTTATGAAACCAAATTAATGCTTATATAGGAGTATAAGCAACGTGTCCCTGGAAGCTGAGTAACGGAGTGATTAATTTATGCCTAGTTATTTTGGAGAGGAGGTGACGTGTCCCTGGTCTAAAAGGATCAATCAGTTTAAAATTAGAAGAGTACATTTGAGCGTCAGAGAACATCTTGTAATAAGGCAGCAAGCGAGTCTCCAAAGGTGTGTTTGAGTCGTCCGTTGTGGCAGGAAAAGAAGGTGCAAGGAGCGAATTTGTAGATGAGTTTGGATAGGCCATTAGGACCAGAAAGTGAATGGCTTTGAATACCTAGTGGGCCATCCAGAGGAATTGAAGTCTCAGCACTTTTTGAACCCAGAAGTGTTCTTGGGCCTTATTCTTTTCTCTTTACACCATCTCACATATATCTTTTGAAAATCATTAGAAATTTAAAGATTTTTGCTATTCTTGTTCACTTGGGTAGATTATTAATTTAGGGGCATCTTGTACCTTTGATAATTTGTTTGTTGTTTTATTCAACAAAACATACCCTTTGTCAGGAAAATCTAAAAGTTCTGACCTGTTTTCTTGCATTGTAGAAACTCAGCTTAAAAGCTTTGATCAATTGCAGGTCATTACCCAAATTTGCCATTTTATTTGGATTATTCTATAAGTGTGAAGTAAGTGATATTGTGAAGAAAATCGTGGCACATTCAGTTTTGAAATCTTGAGAGCTGTCTGTAAGCAAGATAACTGTCTCTGTGGGGTATAAATCAGAATATGATAGATTTTTAGTAAGAAATACGTAAGCATTTACATAGCTTCTTGTAAACATGGCTTCTTTTCCTCATGCCATTTTCCTGAAGAATGCTGTAGTTTTTTATGGTCCATTTCTGTTTTCATTTGTTAAGCCATTTATGATAATGTAATGCAAAGTTAATTTCTTGCTTTTTTTGAAGGATTAGTGGCTACTGTAGCATGCAGTATAAACCTTTATTATATTGCTTAGAATAGTCTGTTCTGACATTGTTGCATACAGGAATTACATGTAACTTGGTATGATATAATCTCAGTACCTGGTACATAATGGATAATCGAGTATTTTAATCAAATTTCTTGATTGATTAATATATGTTGAATGTATTTTAAAAGCTTCACAGAGGACCAGTCATGCCCTCTTTGTGTGTGTGTGTGGGGGGTGCCCCACAGTGCTGTGCTCACCATTGAGTTATACTCCCAGCCTGAAAAGGGCATTTAAATTCATCTTTGACAGGCTTAAATCCATCTCTTTGGCTGAGATAGGTGGGTTGTTGTTGTTAGGTGCCCTCGAGTCGGTATCTGACTCATAGTGACCCTCATAGGGTTTTCAATGGCTGTTTTGGGATTGCCTTGGGAGTGGATTGCCAGGTCCTTCTCCCATTTTTTGCAGTGCTGGGAATTGAACTTGGGACCTCAGAGACTGCAGCACAGCACTCTACCAACTGAGCTAAATCCCAACCCTGAGTTAGGTGGGTAGTGGGACTTATTCATATATTGGAAACCTGCTGAACTGAGAGGGAGAAGAGTTGAGATAGCATCAAATTTTGGAAGGCTTTGAACATTGCAGGATTTGATTTTTGTTTTCCGGGTGACTACAGAATAAAGTGCCCTCCTCTTTTCCCTAGGTGACAGATTACTTCTATGTTTTAGGAAAGTCACTGGTTGCAGTGTGAAGGATGACTAGAAGCGGGGACAGCAACCATTCTTAGGCTGTTGGAATTGTTGAAAGGAGGTCTTAGATTTGAATCTCGTTAGAGCAACTTTTTAAAATGTGTAATATTTCAGTTGTCCATCATGTTCTCAAACATTTCTTTGTTATGCTTTGTAGTTTTTTTTTAATTTTTTTATTTTTTGGCGGTACTGGGGGTCGAATCCAGGGCCTTTCACTTGGATCCTCTGCAAGTGCTGGACCACTGAGCTGCATCCCCAGCCCAGTTTTTTTACTTTTTGAGACAGGGTCTTGCTAAATTATGCAGACCACCTCTGGTCTCGAATTTTGCAATCCTCCTGCCTCCGCCTCCCTAGCCACTGGGATTACGCTGGGATTACAGGCGTGCGCCACCACGCCCGGCTTTGTAGTTTATTTTTATAGTAATGGCTACATTAGTAGTTCATACTTGAATCTTGGGAGGTAAATAGTACTGTTTTTGGATTGAAATATGGTATTGTCATATTTTTATACATGGTTCTCTTCACAGGCTATTATTTCCTATCAATGAGCCAAACTAAAAACTTTTTCTTCTGGCTGTCATACCTTTTTCAAACATATAGAATCAGTCATCACATTCTCTAACTAGCTTATTTTTACCCTAGTCAGTATAGTATGTTTTTTGCAGTTGGAAGTTAAAAAAGAGCTCGACTTGTATGTCAAATCAAATCATTTGGGCCTTTCTGTAATGTTGAATTACATCAAGTGTGTACAGTTAACAAATGCACATAATCTTGCCATCTAGCATTTCTTGAGCTACTGCTCACTTCGGCAAACAGGGAGTATGCTCTCTTGATCTGTTTTGGATGGGGGAAGATGGTTTAACTAAAAATCCCACATATTAGTTTGTTTGGCCACTAATCTCTTGAATTGGAAAAATCAGTATATCATAAAGTTGGAAAAGGTTTTTCTCTAATTTTTTGCTTGAGGAATGACTGGAAGAAATTTAGCTTTATGTTTTTCTTTGTTTAGTAGTTGTTCTGTCTTTACAGACTTCTGTTTGGTGGTAAAAACTAAAAGGAAAAAGTTAGATTTGCTTAAAGATTTCAAGAGGTTTTTTTCCAGTAAAACTGTTCAGAAATTGATGTATCAGTGTTGTCTATAGCGTTTGGTAAAACACTGTGGTTGTCTTATTGGGGTTTAGTTTAATGAAAAGGCTGAGTTGGGTTGCGGAATTCACTTTTGTTTTTCTGAGATGTTTTTTAGAAGTCTCATGTTTGAGAATACCTGGTCTCCTCTGGCAGAATAGATGTCACTTAACGACCAGACCAAAAGGGATCAGTGAAATTCATATCTGAGGTCTGTTTCTCTGTAACAGGTTGTTGTTGTTGTTAGGTGCCCTCGAGTCGGTATCCGACTCATAGCGACCCTCATAGGGTTTTCAATGGCAGACTGTTTTGGGATTGCCTTGGGAGTGGATTGCCAGGTCCTTCTCCCATTTTTGCGGTGCTGGGAATTGAACTCGGGACCTCAGAGACTGCAGCGCAGCGCTCTACCAACTGAGCTAAATCCCAGCCCCTGTAACAGGTAGTGTACAGTAATTAGAAGATTGAAATAATCCAAATTAAAAATGAGGAATAATGAACCATCAAGGAGTGCTACAAGCTAGATAGAGTTAGCAATATCTGAGGCATGTTGTTTTTGTTAGGTGCCATTGAGTCAAGTCCAACTCAGAGTGACCCTATGTACAACAGAAGGAAACCCTTCTCGACACTGTGCCATGCCCGGCAGTGTGTCAGTGCTTCTCTGCTATTCATAGGGCTTTCAATGGCTGATTGTTTAGGAATTGTATGGGGAATGAGCTGCCAAGTCATTCTCCAGTTCATGTGGTGCTGGGGATGTGCAGCCTCAGAGTGTGCAGAGCAGCACTTTACCAACTGAGCTAAATCCCAGCCCACTCCCCATAAAGAAAAGGCACAGGAGGGAAAACCAATAAAGGGACAAAATTGGTGCAGAGCAGTTAAACAGCTGTATCAGATGTTATCTTCCAGTATCAGTGAGGTACTTTGTTCATCTTAAGAGTTTGGTCTTTAAGTCTTAGTTTAAAATATGAACGCTAGGTTAAATTGCTCCCATCTTTTATTGTTGCTGTTTTTTCTGGTGTTGTCGATTGAATCCAAGACCTCATATAGACAAGTGCTCTACCACTGAGCTACATCCCTATTTCAGGAAATTTATTTTTGAATAAATTGAGATGTCAAATATACTAGCCCCCAAATTATTCACAAATTCAATAATTAACAATTTTAGTACCACCTTCTGGGGGAGGATTTGTTTTCTGATAGTTGAAAGAATCCCCCCCCCAAAAAGAAAACTCATTGTTTTTAGGGGTTTCCATTGAATGAGATATTTCTTTGTACATCAGTGGAGCACATTTGGTTAAACATTTTTTTTCTTAACACTTAGAATAGTTTTCATTACTGTTAACTAGCAGCCCGTAACCCAGAAAAAAAGTTTCAGAAGAATTGGAACACTTAAGGTTCAAGGTATTATGGAAAAAAGATTTTTAAAGAGGTCTTATTTATGTTTATTGGCGGATTCTGTTTCAGAGAGGAGAGAACTTTTATTTTCTGTTGCATAGGTTCAGAGGCTTTGGTTTCAAGGGGCTAGAGAAGAACCAAGAAAGAATTGGACTTAAGAAAACCATGCTAAAAAATAAAACCAATCCCCCCCCCCGATTTTTGTTATTGAAAACTACAAATATATTGAAAATTTGTTGTTAGTGAAATGAACCCTCATGTACTCATCATCTACCTTAAGCAGTCAGAAATGTAGGGCTAATTTTATTTATTTGTCCACTAATCCCTTCTACCTCTCATTATTTTGAAGCAAATCCTAGATGTGTCATTTCATTTATCAGTATATATTTTTAAAATGTAAGGACTTTTTAAAGGTAATATCATTACTTCTAAAATTAATATAAAATATTAATTTTGCCTATTATAAACATTTTTTTCCAATTTGAATCAGGTTCCACATAAAGCCCATATGTTATGAATGGTTTAGCTCTTAAATTTTATTCAATCCTGAGGTTCCTCCTCCATCTCTTTTTCTTTTTCCTTGCAATTCATTGTGTATAGTACGTTTGTCCTGTAGCTTAATATAATCTGGAGGGAAAGGGAAGATGGCAGTGAAAACACTTTTTCTTTTTTCTTTTTTTTTTTAATTGGAAATTTTTAATGTACACCGTAATGTTATTCATTCTGACATGCTTTTCATTGTGACATTTCCAGATATGCATTTTGATGTACATTATTCATATAGGTTCCCCCTTACCCTCCCGTATGCTCCCCCCCCCCCATCTAAGTCTTCTCTGTCTTTTACTTGGTAATATTTTCTATATGTCCTTGGGTTCCAGTTCTGTTTAAGATAGAAACGAAAACACTTTTTCTTCATAGACTCCTACTACTATTGCTATAATGAAGATGTCAGGGGGCCTTTAATCAAGGGAAGAACTCAGAAAAAAATATTGCTTTTGGAATTGAGTACAGTTTTGAAACATACTTCAGGTTTAGTTTGTATTAACCATGAGAAGGAAATCTAATAAGGACTTGTACATTCTGCTTTCCTTGCCACCATAAGTTTTATATTTTTTTAATGGGGGACTGAACAGTGACCAATTTTATTTGAACATTGTTAAGCTCGTTATCATGACTCCTTTGAATTGCTGTGTTTTATTAACACATTTCCCATTCTTTTGTTTCCATTCTTTCTCTGACTTTAAATTAAAATTCCTGTCTTATTGAATAGTACACTCAATTTTTTCTTTAATCAAAAGCTCATGACACAAAAGAACTACTGAATACATTCATGTTTTCCAATTCAGGGGAAAATCGGGATTACTTTTTGTAAAATAGACAAGTTTGGTGTTAGATGGATGACATTCAGTGTAACCCTGTGGTCACTGTGAGTCGAGCCAACCTGACGGCACCTAACAACACATTCCCAGGTAGCCCCTGATATCCAATCTGTTCTCCTTTCCCTCATCTCCACTATAAGGGGCAAGTCTATAGATAGAAAATTATTATTATTTTTTTTTACCTTTATTGGTAAATGTTACCACCATAATTTTAATGGTAGTAAATATAGTCAAACTTTTTTCTTTTCCTTTTCTTTCTTTTCCTTCCTTCCTTTCCCCCCGCCCCCCTTTCCCTTTCCCATGGCTTGAATCCAAGGTCTCAGAAATGCTAGGCAAGTGCTCTACCACCCCAACCCCTCTTTTTATTTTTTGAGACTGATCTGGCCAAATTGCACAGGCTGTCTCTGGCCTTAAACTTGAGATCCTCCTGCCTTGGCCTCCCTAGTAGCTGGAATTACAGGTATGCACTATGACACTAGTTTAAGAAAGACTTTATTCTGGACAATTTACCCTCAAGAATCCACCTTTATCATAACTCTTGCAGGCATGCTTTTTGGTAAGTACAACTCTAGTGTACTTTGGTCTATTAACACCTTGTTAAAGACAGAGTCTCAATGTGTAGCCTAGGCTGATCTTGAACCTGCAGTCTTTTCTGCCTTCACTTTCCAGGTGCTGTGGGGCTGGGATTTAGCTTAGTTGGTAAGGTGGTGTTATGTGTGATCTGAGGCCTTGGGTTCAATCCTCATTACTGCAAAAATGGGAGAAGGACCTGGCAGCATCCTCCCCAAAACAATCCTGAAAACAATTAGCCATTGAAGTCCCTATGACTAGCTGGGAAGCACTGACATAGTGCTGGGCATGGCATAGTGTTGGGGAGTGTTTTGTTGTATATAGGGTCACTATGAATTGGACTGATTTGACTGCACCTAACAACTACCTAGCCTGGCTCTAGACATTTATTTTTTATCCTAAACCACACCAAAGATGTGACAACTCAGGACTTAAAGGACAATCTATAACTTCAGTTTGGGGCTTTTAAATCTGTCAAGATAGGGAATCTTGACTTCCTTTTTAAGATTTCAGAATCTTTAGCTAAGTCTACCTTGTGTCCCTACCTTATCCCCAGGTAGTACAATTTCCTGAAGATGGAGTGGGAGGAGAGTTGGGGGAGGGCTAGGAGTGAGGTTTTCTCTAATACCATGTTAATATGGACTTCACTGCTCTCACTTTAGCTTCTCTTCATCTTGTTTCTCTTAATTTCCCCTCCATTTTATCTTTCAAAATTCATTCTCTGTTGTACATAGTAAGAACTTTCTAAGTTTCTTATAAAGTCAAGCATTTACTTAGTGTAAGACCCAGCATTCCCATTCCTAGTGATTTAACCAAATGATATTAAAATCTATACACAAATATTTACAGCAGCCTTATTTAATACTGCTACAGACTGCAAATAAATGCACCCCAGCTGGAGAATAAATGTACTGTTGTACAATGAAATATTAGTAGTAAAAAGACATAAACTGTTGATACATAGTCTGCAGCCATACCCCTGTGGCATCTGATCCTGTCAGATCTCAGAAGCTAAGCAGGATCGGGCCTGATTAGTAGTTGGATGGGAGACCGCCTGGGAACACCAGGTGCTGTAGGCTAGGGAGAAGGACCCGGCAACCCACTCCCAAAAAACAATCAGCCAGGGCTGGGCGCTGTGGCGCACACCTGTAATCCCAGCGGCTTGGGAAGCAAAGGCAGGAGGATCTCAAGTTCGAGACCAGATGCAGTCTGTGTAATTTAGCAAGATCCTCTCTCAAAAAGTAAAAAAATGGGCTGGGGTTGCAGCTCAATGGTCCAGCACTTGCAAAGCATGCAAGTTTGAGGCACTTGGTTCAACCCCCAGTACCACACACACACACACACAAAAAAAAAACAAAAAAAACCAACAAAAAAACCCCCCAGCCATTGAAAACGCTATGAATAGCAGAGAAACACTGACAATAGTGTTTCACCTGTTGTACATAGGGTCTCTATGAGTCGGATACCCACTTGACGGCACCTAACAACAACCATTGATATACATATTAGCATGGAGACTGTCATATTTATGGATTTAGATGGGTTAGTGTGCCAGCTCTTTTGGCAATTGTATGTGGCCACTAAGAAATCCTACTCTCTTCTTGCCTGCTCTGTCTAAATATCCATTTTTCTTTGTTTTCATATTTGAATATTTTGAACTACAGGAAGTCCAAGTGGGTTAGGCTGGGAATAGAGGGTTTGTTCATGTTTTTTGCAATTAAAGTAGAGATTATCATACACTGTCTTTCTTTGCCTCCTCAAGTCTTTAGTATTTTGGACCTCTGTTACTCTTCTTAGTGTGTTCATTCTAGTATCTTCTTCATAATCAGTTCATATGTAAGAAACTACTTGTATGTAGTTTTTTGTTTTGTTTTTGTGAGACAGGGTCTCACTTAATATAGTCCAGGCTGGTCTCAAACTTGAAGTCCTTCTGCCTCAGTCTACCAAGTGCCAGGATTTTGTGTGCCAGTATGCACAGCAAAGATACCTTACTTACAAATGTAATGATATAAACTTGTTTGCATCTAAATATTTGAGTATGTTATGTTTGATGTTTTGACACATAGTTTGTTAAGAAATAATTGCTGCGTATTCTAGATTTTAATTATTACTTGCCTAACAAGTCTGAGTTTCATGGGATCTGTTTTAATTTTGTGGGTAGAATGATGTTTGTATAAATGTGCTGCAGTTTACAATGCATTAACAAAACCCATTTGTTTTGGGCTTTTATTCGTACTTTCAAGCAGAGACAAAAGCTTGGTTTACTAAAAACGTTTAACTATGCAGCCCATAGAAATTTAGTAATGAACTCCCCTCAAAATTAATTAACTACAAACAGCAGTGTAGCTCTAGAAGACCATGGCTTAGGTGATTTTGTTACTAAATTTTTATTTAATAGGAATCCAGTCATGATTTACATAGACTATATACAAGCTCTAATTCAGTATTTTATGTATCTTTGCTAATCAGCAAGTACATAAAAATCAGTAAAGTACTTCCTGTATGAATATCCAGATGAGGGACTAATTGCTGAAAACTTAAAATGGAAAAGTTCTTCAGAAGAAAAATAAGAAAGCTATCTGTGTCAAGTAAGGGGGGAAAAAGCAGGTTGCACAGTGATGTGTGTGATATGGCACAAGTTTTGTAAAAATGATTCTCTTTTCCTATTTTTTAGTTGCACATAAGGTAAGAAAAAAATATAAAATATTTTATTAAATTTTTTGGTTCTTAGGATCAAGTCCAGGACTTTGTGTCTGTTAAGCACATGCTCTGCCATTGAGCTATGTCCCCATCCCCAAAATGGTATCTTAAACATTGGAGATTTAATAGGGACAGGCTGGGGTTAAAAATGGAGGGGTGAAATGGCTGGGTAAAATTGTTTCCTGGGACATTTGTTAATAATGAGCATGCCTGGGCATTTAAGTTGGAGGCTCTGAGTATATCTCAGGACAAGGAGTCTACCTGTTTAACAGGGGTACTGAGTCATTTTCATTTAGATAGTCATCAGACCACATTGATGCTATAGAGGAAAGATTGTAGGTTGTTGGGCTGTTTGGTTGGCCTAATTCACTTGTGCCTGCCTGGGGTTTAGCTCAGTTGGTAGAGTGCCGCTCTGTGCTCTCTTGAGGCCCTGGATTTGATCCCCAGCACCACAAAAATGAGAGAAGGGTCTCTCAGCCCACTCCCAAAACAATTCTGAAACAGCCACTGAAAACCCTATGAATAGCAGAGAAGCACTGAAAATAGTGCTGGGCATAGCACAGTGTCAAGGGAATGTTTTGTTCTATTGTACATAGGGTCGATATGAGCTGGACTTGATTCAGTGGCACCTAACAGCAACAACAACAACAAATGGAAATGACATTTATGGTCCTTTTAAAAAACCTAGTTAAAGTGATAGATGCATTTTGTGAGGGGAAAAGCGTTAAATATTTCAGAAAAAAACAAATTCCCCACTCACTCTTTAGCCATTTTTCCTAACCTGTTTGCATTCCTTAGGTAATAAGAAAGTATCAGACAGCAAGAGGTGGAGGTACAAATGTAGATTTTTAAATTTTTTTTAAATGATTTTTTTTTTTTTTTTTTTTAGTGCTAGGGATTAAACCTAGGTTTTGGCATATTCTAAGCACTTGCTTTACCACCAAGTTACACCTTAAGCCCTAACACTTTTAAAGTTGTTATTATTTTATTTATGTGTTTACTTATTTATTTTGAGGCTGGGCCTTGCTAGAGTGGCCTAGAATTACTATGCAGTCCAGGCTAACCTCAAACTTGTGATCCTCCTGCCTCAGACCCTTAGTGCTGGGATTACAGGTGTGCATCACCACACCCAGCTTTAAATTTTTTTTTTCCAGACTGTAAATAGAAACAAAGGTGGAGATAATAGTAAAAAGAACTGTCCAGCTCAAATGAGGATATTTCTGGCTATACCTACTGCTGTAATGGTTTTGAGGGATGAGATACAGGAAAAAAGTAATATTGATGCAGATGGTACTGTAATATGCTATAAGAAGTTTGATATCCTATAAAAGACAAAAATGGGTGGTTAAGTTTGGCAGTAAACTCATTCCACCATTTTAATTCCTTAGACCTGCTTCTTTCCTATGGATAGTGGTGGCCCAGGTATTCCTTGGACTGTATAAAGTTGTTGCATTTTCTTTTTTAAACCACATACATCTTCAAGAACTACCAAGTGTTTTCTCCTTTAGCCTGGGGCCAGGGGTTTGGGCAGTTACAGGATGCTATTTGAATGTTTTGATCTGCACAACTAGTGAGTGTGCTTTATTGTTGTAGTTTTGAGATGTAGGTTTACTACATAGCCCAGGCTGGCATTGAACTTCACAGTCCTCTGCCTCAGCCCTCTTGAGTCCAGGGATTATAGGTGTGCACCATCATGTCCAGTGCTGAATGTTGTTGTTGTTAGGTGCCGTCTAGTCATGTCCAACTCACAGCAACCCTCATAGTTTTTCAATGGCTGACTGTTTCGGGATTGCCTTGGGAGTGGATTGCCAGGTCCTTCACCCATTTTTGCAGTGCTGGGAATTGAGCTCGGGACCTCAGAGACTGCAGCGCAGCACTCTACCAACTGAGCTAAGTCCCAGCCCTTAATTCATTTGAACAAAAGCTAATGGGTTGGCAAGAAGTATGGTTTTTTGTTAAGCTACACAAGTAATTTGTAATACAAACCATTTGTTTCTTTATACGTTTATTATTATTCACATCAAAATGAAACTTTACTTTGTGATTTAAAGATATGTGGTATTGGGCAAAACTAAAAAATTGGGATACTAGTGTGTATTTAAGCAGACTAAAGAAAATTAACAACTAAATGCGGTACCTGTTTGTTGACCATCATGGTTCAAAAAGAATCTCTTATCAAAGTTGTTACCAGGACAATTGGGGAGATCAGAAGTGAATGGTGGTTATGTAAGAGGATATTCTAAATATGGAAATACATGCTGAAATATTTAAGGAGTGAAGTATCTGTGTGTTTTAAGAGGTTTAGGAAAATTACGCATGTACAAATATTCTTTTTACCTCGTATACATAAACAATTGGATATAGGTGGAGGAAGTACGTGGGTGTTGATGTTAACATTTTATCTTTGAAAATTTTCAGAATTAAAATTTGAGGGAAAGGCTGTAGGTATAGCTTGGTGGTAGAGCACTTGCCTGACAGGTACAGGGCCCTGGGTTGGATCTCCAGCACTGCAGTAAACATACAAAAACTGGGGAAGTTTGTGAAGCAGTTGAGAAGAATTGGTGCTTCATTCACCAGATGGACATCTTCTAAATAACAAACCTAGGGCCAGAACGTAGTGCTTAGAAAATGAATATGGCAAGAGTTACTTCATTTATTAAGTGTTTTATGTTCATTACTTATGTTGTAGAAAACTGAGACTCATAGGTGAAGCCAATTAATTAGAGAAAGAGCCATTATTTGAAGGGAGACATTTGGATTTAGATTCCAGAGCTTAGACTTTTTTTTTTTTCCTTAAGTGGTACTGGGGATTTGAACCAAGGGCCTTGCACATACTTTGCAAATGTTCTTCTACTGAGCTGCACTTTCAGCCCCTTTTTAGTTTTTTTTATCTTGAGACAGTCTTGCTAAGTTACACAAGCTGCCTTTGGCTTCAAATTTGTGATCCTTCTGCCTCTCTTCCATGCCCCCCCCACCCCCTGTCACTGGGATTATAGGCATGCACCACTGCACCCAGCCAGAGCATAAACTCATCACAAAACTAAGGAAATGGTGATTGCAGCCAAATCGTGTAGGGCTATTTTCTTAATCCATTTTGTGTTGCTATAAGAAAATACTGAGGCTGAGTACTTCATACAGAAAAGAAGTTTTAATTAGCTTACAGTATTGGAAGGTGAAAGTCCAAGATCAAGTACCCTCTTGTGTTCAGCTGCTGGTGGAGGCTACCTGTCTAAATCACAACATGGTACCTGCCATCATAGTTGGAGTGGGTGCAAGAGGAACATCTCATATGGCAAGACAGGAGGCAAGAGAATTTCAGGGAAGTGTTTGTTTATAACAACCACTCTGGAGGACTTATTTTGTGAGACCAGCATTAACCTTTCTGAGGGCAGTGCTGCCCTAATTATCTTCCACTAGGCTCCACCCTTAAAAAATTCCACCACCTCAGCACTGCCACACTGGAGACCAAGTCTCCAGTGCAAAAACCTTTAGGGGATGAACCATATTCAGTCCCTACTATTTCTGAATCCCATGCTAAAGCATTTGTTCTTGTTAGGTGCTGTTAAGTTGGTGTCTGACTTATAGCAACCCTACGTACAACAGGCAAAACAGAATTGATGGTACTTCCCTGCTGTTCATAGAGTTTTCAGTGGCTGATTGTTTTTTTGGGAGTGAGTTGCCGGGTCTTTCTCCCAAGCGTACAGCAGCAGTGTTCCCAGGTGGTCTCCCATCCAAGTACTAACCAGGTCCGACCCTGCTTAGCTTTCAAGATCTGATGGGATCAGACAGCACAGTGATATGGCTGCAGGCAAAGAATTTAGACTCTTACCATTTGTATTTTTATTATTCAGAGTGTGATCCCAGATGACCAAGACATCATCAGAGAGGAAGCAGCTGGTTAGAAATGAAGAAATTTGGGTCTGATCCAGGCCTCTACCACATTTTAACAAAATCTGTAGGTGATTTGCTGGAGATTTCAAGTTTGAGAACCACTCTCCACAATACTGGGATTTTTTGTTTATTTGTTTTTATTTTAAACTGGGTCTTGCTATGTTTCTGTGACCTCTTGGGCTCAAACTGTCCTAGACTCTCAAGTAGCTGGATAACTGGGACCTACAGGCACATACCACCACACCCAGCTCATTATTACAATTATTACATTTCTGGTAATGTGTATTTGTTTTTTGTTTTGTGTTACTGTAACAAAGCACTTGAGAGTGGGTATTGAACCCAGGGTCTTGTACATGCTAGGCAAGTGCTCTACTACTGAACTACTTCCCTAGCCCAGCTTTGGTAATGTTAAGATTAAATAATCTTGCGTATACTTCTGGGTTCCTAATGTTTGTTGTTGTTGTTAGGTGCCGTCGAGTTGGTATCCAACTCATAGCGACCCTCTGTACAACAGGGGAGACACTATTGTCAGTGCTTCTCTGCTGTTCGTAGGGTTTTGAATGGCAGATTTATTTTGGGGAGGGGATTGCTGGGTCCTTCTCCCAATCCTACAACTTCTGGTGTTCCCAGGCGGTCTCCTGTCCAGGCACCAACCAGGCCTGACCCTGCTTAGCTTCCGAGATCTGATGGGATCAGATGCCACAGGGTTACAGATGCAGGCTGGGTTCCTAATGTATATCAACAGTATTAATTTTGCACTTGGAGAAATGTTTAAAATTCAACAATAATTTCTAAAATAAACTTTGTAACCCATGCAATTTGTAGTTGATGAGATAGTAAACAGCTCTTTTTTGCATTGCTATTGTCGCTGGAAATGAGGGGATGTATTAAATGTATGTACTTGGCATAGTTCTATTAACCCCTTATGTGGCAGTTATTTTAAAATTTCTGTACTTAAGAGCATTTTGATAATATCAATTAAGGAAGTGCATTGTGTTGAGAACTCTTTGGAAAATGATTAAGAGTTTTATCTTTTTTTACAGATATTGAAGCACAGATTCGAGAAATTCAAGGCAAGAAGGCAGCTCTTGATGAAGCTCAAGGAGTGGGCCTCGATTCCACAGGGTATTATGACCAGGAAATTTATGGTGGAAGTGATAGCAGATTTGCTGGATATGTGACATCAATTGCAGCAACTGAACTTGAAGATGTAAGTTACATGTTGTACAAGAGGCGAGCCTTTTTTTTTTTTTTTTTTGAGAGAAAACAAGAAACAAGGGAATTTTCTGTTTGAGTTACCTGGTTTAATCTGGAGAGATATTTTTGGGATTGGGAGATCTTTTATAAGATAAAACTATTGAAGATTTCCTTCCTTTCTTTTTTTGTTTTTGGAGATATGGTCTTGCTGTGTAGTTCAGGCTGGCCCTGAGTTCGTGCTCCTATTGCCTCAGTTGTCCAAGTGCTGGCTTCCTTCCTTTTTAAGGTTCAGAAGCTTCTCTGGAAGTATTGAGTTCTGAATGTTAATGTTGAAGACCAGTATATCTAACAAAGTACCTGTAAACCTTTTACTATTGTAAAGTAAATCCCTGTTGTTACCTAGTGTTCTTTCTAGAGTAGCCTGTGTGAGAAGTGACTTCGTTATACATAGCCATTTCTCCTGTGGCTTGATTTCTCTTTCTTTACTGAGTGGCTGGAACTACAGGCACGTGTCACCATGCCCAGCTTCTATGACTAGATTTCATTTTTCTTCTTTTCTCTTTTACTTTTTTTTTCTTTTCATAACTAGAGATTTAATTCAAGGGTCTTGCACATGCTAGCCAAGGGCTTTGAGCTACATACATGTATGTATGTATATATGATTCAGGGTATCTCTGTGTAGTCTAGGTTAGCCTTGAACTCAACATCCTCCCCCTCAGCCTTCCCAGTGCTGGGATTATAGGCATGCGCCACTATGCTTGGCTCCTATAGTGTAATTTCTGATTTATACTTGATGCTGTTTATTTTTCTCCCTTTGGCATCTTAATATGAATGGAATTTCTCTTGTTACTGATATTCATGAATTTTTTATGCCTGTTTCAGTTATAATAAAGGATGCCTCTCCTTTTGAATATACCCTCAAAATGTTTTCCGTAGATTCCACATAGCTTATGTTTTACCCAGCCATCCCAAACATCCATATTTGGTGAACTACATAGCCATTTTTTATGTGATTCAATAACTTTATTTTATGTATACTGATTGTCAAACTGGTAATTTTTCAAACTCAAGTTACATTTTACATTGTAGTTGGTGTTTGCTGTTGCTGCTTCTTTTTTTTTTCTTTTGAGAGATATTTAAAAGGCTCAAAAGTGCATGTCCAAAAACCAATCAAGCAGGAACAAACATTTGGTTCTCATACCCTAATGTGGAACATAGTAATGATTATATGTTTTAGAAACTAAAGACGAAGTTGTCATTTTCATTTTTGAATAAAATATATGAGGTATTAAGATCTTCTAGATAATTAACCACTATTATACTTTTTACACTAGAAAAGTAAGAGTGTATAACATTGTTCTGTTTAAATATACTACCAGGAATGCAAATACACTTAAAATTAATTACTCTTTACTTGTTTCTGTAGTTTTTGTGGGGGTTTTATTTGCTTGCTTGCTTACTTGCTTGCTTGCTTTGAGACAGAATCTTACCATGTAGCCCAGGCTAATCTGGATCTCACCTGTGTAGAACAGGCTGTCCTCAAACTCACATTGATCATCCTGTCTCAGGCTCCTGCGTAGTGAGATTATAGGCACACACAACCATGCCCTGCTCCATAGTTGTTAAATCTTGTTAAAAAACATAATTGAATTAAACAGGGACATCAGACAGTTCTAAATAAGCTGTTTGTAGTTGCCAAGTTTGAAAAATAAATTTTATCACACTAATTTTTAAGTTCTGACATTTTGTTTGTGGTTTTTTTTGGGGGGTTTCATTGCAGGATGACGATGACTACTCATCATCTACAAGTTTGCTTGGTCAGAAGAAGCCTGGATATCATGCCCCTGTGGCATTGCTTAATGATATACCACAGTCAACAGAACAGGTGACACTTTTTTTTTTTTTTAACCAGATTTTATTCTGCTTAAGAAAAGTGAATGTTTTGAGTTGCTATGGAAGCCCATAACTTTTAGGAATCACTTCTGGGAATGTTTTGAGAAGAGCTGATTTGGGAGAATTAGAAATAATATTTAGTTTATTTTACAAAGATAATCATTTCGTGACACATTGAACGGTGGAAATGTGTGCACTGTATGTTGTCTCATTTCCATATGCCTAGGGAAGTGCCCTACCACTGAGCTACATCTCCCCAAAACTCACTCTGTGTGTGTGTGTGTGTGTGTGTGTGTGTGTGTGTGTGTGTGTGTGTGTGTGTGTTTGAGAAAGGGTCTCATTTTGTAGTCTGCTGGCCTCGGACTCATGATGCTCTTGCCTCAGCCTCTTGAGTGCTGGGATTACAGGTGTGTGCCATCATGCCTGAGTATATGCATTATTTTTTCATATTAACATTTATCTATAAAATGATATAGAATGTTTCTTTTGTTAATAGAGATGCAGTAAACCTTTTTGTGTGTCTTATAATGCTCTGTTTTTTATTTATGATATTCTGCTTGGTTACTTAATAAAGTGGGTATTAAATGAGACATACTTCTTTTCAGTATGATCCATTTGCTGAGCACCGACCTCCTAAGATTGCAGATCGGGAAGATGAATACAAAAAGCATAGGCGGACCATGATAATTTCCCCAGAGCGTCTTGATCCTTTTGCAGATGGTAATTCTTTCCCACTTTTCTATAAGTATTTAGAAGTTTATTTGTATTAAGTTGTCTTTAGCCCTTTGATTTTTTTTGGCATGCTTATGAATTTGCTTTTCTTTTTTTAAAAGATTCCCCCTTATTATAGATTTGTATAGATTTGGTTGAAGTCACAGATGCCATATTCTTCATCTTTATAATGCAAGTTTTCTTTCCAGGTAGAAGGACAAGAAAATAATGAGCCAATGCCATAGAAACGCAAAGGGTTAAAGGTTTTTCTTTTACTTTTGTTTTGGGTACTCTTTCTATACTTTGAACATGTGTTTTTCTGCTCAAGATACTTTCAAATTATTGGAAGTTTTCATTCCAAATTCTAGAGTTTTAGGATTGTTTCTTTTGAGAAACTGTTTCTCACACTAGAGTTCCCCCTCATGTTGTTTTAAATATAGCTTAGTAAATGCACCTACTTTGCTCTAAGCATATTTAAAGTTAAAACAAAAGTATATATACAAAAACTTTGATATTTTTAATAGCTGGAGTCTGTTTTGCTAATTTTAGTGTGCACAAGGGGCATAGTGAGCCTGATGGAAGCTTTCCTCAGGTGAGTGAGTTCCACAGTCAAAATTAGGTGCCTGTTTCTTAAAATTAGATTCTGTTGCAGGTTTATAAATTAGACTTTCAGCCTGCATGAATTAATAGGGATATTCTTTTTTTTACTTGCATAATTGTAATTGATTTAAACATGTATGTCAGAATTCACAGGCCCATACTAACTGTCCTTAATTTCTTTCCTACAGCAGTACTGCTATATGCCAGTCCTGTCTGCATTCTTAAGGGTGCAGTTCAACACATCCTCTGTAGATTATGGTGAAAAAGTATTCCAAAGGAAGTCTTATCAGAGCTAGTGTCAGAAAGAATGACACTACCAATTGGGCATGATCGTCAGCATAGGAGAAGTCTTAGAATTTTATTATTTTTCCTAAATTGTGATGCTATACTACTTGTATAGCCAATTATCACATTTCTAAAGTATAGTGTGCCTCTGTGAATCTTGTTGTATACTGTTTGGGCTTCTTTAAGTTACTTTGAAGTTTGGAAAGCAAATACTGAAACTTTAACTGAGAGACTAACACATCTCTTTGTACACCACTTTTGTTCTGTGTGCATCATAATTGGTAGAAGTAATATATTTTAAAGTAATGTGTTTCCAGATGTAATTCATACTTACTTTCTAAGAAAAATATGTTTTGGGGTCAAAAAAAAAAACTTTAAAAAGCATGAAGCCCTTTTTAGTAACGTAACATAAGATTGTAGGTATATTTTTAAAAATCAGATTTCCTAAACAACTGTTATAGAACACTGTATGAAGAAGTTACCTAGTTGTAGTTATTTGTAGTCAGGATTTTAACAGCTTGCAACAGGTAATGTTTTGAATATAAATATCTTTCCAAAGTGTTACTAATGGTAAAGAGATAATTTTCTAGGCTTCTATTCTGCTGCTTGAAGTCAGAACTGCTGATGGAGACAAAGGCACGAAAGTGTACGTATTCCGGATTAGCAACCCAGGAACCCATCACTTCTGAAGACACTAAACTGTGCTGTCATTTTGTTTTTATATGCATTAAAATATTTGTTTTAAACTGCTGTAGATATGTTTGTGTTCAAACAGGTTAAATTGATCAGCAAACTCAATAAAAAGTAAGATGTATAATTATTAAAGTTTTCAACCAAAAAATAAATTAAATGATTATGGAATAACATAATATTAGAGCAGGGCAGATAAATCATTTGAACCTAATTATCCTTTATTAATTGTGCTCTTGTCCTATTGCTGTTCTTTTCTGCAGGAGGGAAGACCCCTGATCCTAAAATGAATGCTAGAACTTACATGGATGTAATGCGAGAACAGCATTTGACTAAAGAAGAGGTGTGTATACTTTTAATAGTTAGGAAAGAATGTAAGGAAAATTGGGATTGAGAGACTTTTATGTTTCCTTTTTTTTTTTCCTGTTTACTGCAGAAGTAATATTTTAGGAGTATTAACAAAAATTGATAAAGAACCTTTCCTTCAAATTATATCACCTCTCAAATTAAACCTCATATTGCTTTTTCTAGTCCAAAGCCCATTTGTTATGTATGTAGTTAGCTACTTTACAATGGACATTATCTATAGAGAAGGTTAGTGGTGTGCCTCAGAAACCATTGTGTTAGGGAAAAGCCAAGTGAGCACATTATTTCTTGAAAAATCCATAATTCTTCTGTAAGATTCAGTTTGGTTATGGCTGGAGAATTCCTAATAATTCATTTTAGCCTGCAGAGATTACTGTGTGTGTATGCCCTGCATGCAGAGCTAGGATCAAACCAGTCTCTTTTGTTCTTATACTCTCTGTACCTTTATTATGAATATATAATACATTAGTTATGTGAATTAAATGGGGATAATGGAAACTCATTTTGAATTCAAAGAGTGAATTAAATATGTAGTTTTTCTGACTATATTCTACGTTAATATTTATAGAATTATAAGTAAAGCATAGTTTTATTACTTTCACTTCTTACCATCTGTCTTGAGGGTTTTTGTTGTTGTTTTTATTTTAGTTGGTACTGGGAGATTGAACCCAGGGCCTCACATGCTTTGCAAGCACTCTACCACTGAGCTGCACACCCCGCCCATGTTTTACTTTTTGTTTTGAGTCAGTCTCACTATATTACGTAGGCTGCCCCGTCCTCAAACTTGCAATCCTCTTGCCTCCACTTTTAGAGTTGCTGGGATTACAGGCATGTGCCGCCACACTGGCTTTCTATCTTGAGTTTTACAGAAAACTTAAGTTTGTTTTTCTTTTTTCTTTCTCTCTTCTCTTTTTTTTTTTTTTTTTTTTGTGGAACTGGGGGTTGAACCCAGGGCCTCGTACCTGTATGCTTTGCAAGTGCTGGACCACTGAGCTGCGTCCCCAGCCCATTTTTTTGACTTTTTGAGACAGGGTCTTGCTAAGTTATGCAGACTGCCTCCACCTCCCGAGCCTCTGGGATTACAGGCGTGCACCACCGTGCCTGGCTTCTTTTTTCTCTTTTTGAGACCAGGTCTCACTATGTGGCCCAGGCTGACCGTAGACTTGGAATTCTGCCTCAGCCTCGTGTGCTGGGATTACAGGTGTGCACCACCATGTTCAGCTTGAAAACTCTTATTTTTCAGTAGAACCAATTTGGTTCTCCACTATTGATTGAAGATTTTCCTTCACACACATTTCAGAAAGATTTTACTTCATTAACTATGTGGTACAGTAGGGTACTCCGTGTGAAAATTCTTTAGTTGCTTCTGTTATTTAGGAAGAAGGGCATTCTCTAAGACTGGAAGTACAAAAAAGAGAGAAAACAAGGAATGGGGCCACCACTAGCATAGAAAGTAAAGTGAGCAAAATAAAAATGGGACATTAAATAGAAATTACTATAGAAATGACGTAAGAATGTATTGAAAGCCATTTTTTGTTCTTTGTTCTTTTTAATTTTGTGGTGCTGGGGTTTGAACTAGAACCTCATGCACACTAGGCAAGCATTCTGCCATTGAACTACCCTACTTTCAAACCCATGAAGGCATTTTAAAGATAAATGTTCTCTTCTTTTTCAAATGTTTTCAGAGAGAAATTAGGCAACAATTAGCAGAAAAAGCTAAAGCTGGAGAATTAAAAGTCGTCAATGGAGCAGCAGCATCCCAGCCTCCCTCAAAACGAAAACGGCGTTGGGATCAAACAGCCGATCAGACTCCTGGTGCCACTCCTAAAAAGCTGTCAAGTTGGGATCAGGCAGAGGTAATTGCTTTTTCTTTTTTGTTATTATTTAAATTTCTTTTTTCTGTTACAGAGTACAGTAGTGTGCTTGGCTTCTATAAGTTACCATAGAGTGGGTGGCTTACATGACAGAGATTTATTTTCTCATAGTTGAGGTCCAACTCTTGACAACAGGTTGGTATTTGGTGAGGAATCTCTTTTCAGTTTGCAGATGGCCACTTTCTCATATTCTCATATGTCTTTTTATTTGCTGTCTCTTCTTATAAGAATACTAGTCCTATGAGAGTAGGACCCCACCCGTATGACCTCATTTAACCTTAAATACCTCATTTATAGGCCCAGTCTCCAAGAGCAGTCACATCAGGGGTTAGATGCTGAACATAAAATTAGAGAGGAACAGTTCATTCCCTATCATGGAAGTAATACTCCTTTTGGAATATTAATTATAAACAAATGGTATATTCCATTGTGGAGTTTGAGTTACAATATAGCTGTTGTTAGGTGCCATAGAGTTGGTGTCTGACTCATATCGACTGTACAGTAGGTGAAACTGTATTGTTAGTGATTCTCTGCTATTCATAGGTTTTTTTTTTTTTTTTTTGGCGGTACTGGGGGTTGAACCCAGGGCCTCACGCCTGCATGCTTTGCAAGTGCTGGACCACTGAGCTGTGTCCCCATCCCTTTTTTTTTTTTGACTTTTTGACTTTTTGAGACAAGGTCTCACTAAGTTATGCAGACTACCTGTGGTCTCGAACTTGCGATCCTCTGGCCTCTGCCTCCCAAGCCGTTGGGATTACAGGCATGCACCACCATGCCCGGCTTTTCATAGGATTTTCAATGGCTGATTGTTTTTTGGGAGTGAGTTGCCCAGTCCTTCTCCCAAGCGCAGAGCACCTGGTGTTCCCAGGTGGTCTCCTATCCAAGTACTAACCAGGCCTGACCCTGCTTAGCTTCTGAGATCTGACGGGATCAGATGCCACAGTGATACTGCTGCAGGTCTACAATACAGTTGTTAGGTGCTGTCAAATTGGTGTCCAACTCATAGTGACCCTATGTCCAACAGGTGAAACAGTATTGCTACTGCTTCTCTGCTAGTTGTAGGGTTTTCAATGGCTGATTATTTTTTGGGAATGGGTTGCTTGGCCCTTCTCCTAAGCCTAAGCACAGTCTCCCATCCAAGTACTAACCAGGCCCAACCCTGCTTTGCTTCCGAGATCTGACAGGATCGGATGCCACAGTGCTGTGGCTGCAGGCCTACAATATAGTAGTCTTCCTTATTTTCTAGATGGATAATTTAAGCCTGTGACTGTGACTGGCAAATAGGTATTGCTACGGTGTTCCTTTTTGGCTAGTTTACTTGTCTAGAGGACTTTCTTTTTTCTTTTTAAAATATTATTTACTTATTTTTGAGTAAGGGGACAGGGTCTCTTTTTAAAATATTATTTACTTATTTTTGAGTAGGGGGACAGGGTCTCGCTAAGTTGCTAGGTCTAACCTTGAACTTACTGTATAGTGTAGGTAGGCCTCTAACCTACTATGTTCCACCTCAGCTTCTTAAGTAGCTGGGATTATAGGCGTATGCCACCGCACCCAGCTTCCTTTTCTCTTCTAAAAAAATTTTTATTGTGGTGAAGTATATGTAACAAAATTGTTAATGTGCAGCTGTCACTCACAATTTTCAAAAATATTTTTATCACCACTAGATTGTTAATGTGCAGCATTTTTGATTGATAACTTAGCTGCTTATTCCCCCAAATACAAGCCGACAAACTTCTACATGTTTCTACTGTGAAATCTACAGTATGCTTATATCTGTTTGCATCTACTCTGCTTTCCCATCTGTTACTCTGAAATGTTCATACAAGTTAACAGTCTAAAACTAACCCTTTTGCTTATGCATAATTTCCCCCTCTTGGTACTCGAAGACTGATGTAACATCAGGTTTTTTTCTCCTTATTAGGTTATTGTCATCAGTAAACATGTTGTACCATTCTTGTCTTTTAAAAAAAGGCCTGTAGCTTTGACCTTCATATCCTTTTCTAGCTACCATTCCATTTCTGTCTCTTTACCACAAAATGCTTTGAATAAGTTGGCTGTACTTACGATCTGTACTTACCCAGTTCTGGTGTTTTACCTGTACCTCTCCATCTAAACATTTTCTAAAGGTCACTTGACTACCTGGTTGCTAAATCCCAAAGTCTTTCCAATCAGTCATCATATTAGCATATCAGTAGCATTTGACATTCCTTGAGACCCTTTCTCTCTTAGCCTCTGGGCTTTAGTCTCTTCATACTCTCCTCACAGGCTACTGTTACTCGTTCTTGTTTGCTGAATTTGGGGTGCTCTAATGCTCAGTCTTTTGAACTATTGTGAACTATTTGTGAACTTGGGATGCTCTAATGCTCAGTCTTTTGAATTCTTTTAATTTATACTTCTTAGGATCTCCTTTCTGTCTCTACATACCATCTATATAAGTCCCAAATTTACAAGGGCTGGAATTTAGCTCAGTTGGTAGAGCACTGCGCTGCAGTCTCTGAGGTCCCGAGTTAAATTCCCAGCACCGCAAAAATGGGAGAAGGACCTGGCAATCCACTCCCATGGCAATCCTGAAACAGCCATTGAAAACCCTATGAGGGTCGCTATGAGTCGGATACCAACTCCAGGGCATCTAACAACAACAACAAATTTACAAATCTGAACTCTACTCATAGTCTGAGTTTTTAATTTCATTTTGCAGATTCGCAAAGGTAGGTAGCACTCTTGGAACTACAAACACATCTACCTTTAAAACAAATATATAAAGGTTATTAAATATCTACTTGAATGCTTATGGGGTAGTGTTTGGGTGCAAATTTTAGTTTTTTTCCCCAATGAATCACCTGTTGCTTTGATACAATATTTATCTTAGTGGAAGTTACTATATATCACCTAGTCTCTATTTGAACCAGTTTGGAATCTTGAATATTATTTAAATCCACTTCTAATCTTGTTTTGACTAATCTTGCTGGCATTACTTGGGGTAATATTGTTTGGTACAAACCTGATTGTAAATAGATCCTCATCTTAAGGATCGAAATCATGTGGCAATATGTGATTTTAAAGATAATTACTTAGGTAATCCAAAACATATTTATATTTAATAAAGACACACAGTTGAACAAAACTATAAAAACAGTGTTTCTTAGAGCTCATGGATTTCTGCTTCCCTAAAGGATGTATGTCTCTGAGCCCCAGTTTGGGAAGTATTGATGTAACTAGAGCTCAAAGTCTTCCATTGCAGATCTGTACAGAAAACATTAGTGGTTTTCTAAGAGTCACAGAGATATTGGTGCATATCTAAGATACATACCCAGAATATTTTGTTTTTTAATCTAGGACTTTTCCAAATTAAATCTTTAAATAGTTTTGATCATAAACATTGGTGTAAAGTAGGTATCTTAGCTGGACATGATGGCGTATGCCTGTAATCCCAGCATTTGGTAGGCTGAAGCAGGCAGATTGATGTGAGTTCGAGGACAGCCTGGTCTACACAGTGAGACCCTGACTCAAAAAGAGAGAAAAAGAAAGATGGTATCTTTTCTTTTAAATGGAAGGACTGTCTGTTTTAATTTTTAATTATAGAAAATAGAACTAAAACATTTAAAGTTTTATGGTTAGCAGATATTTTCTAGTTATTCTGTGTACGTGTGTAAAATAATTTTTTTTTTACTTTATTAAGACCCCTGGTCATACCCCTTCCTTAAGATGGGATGAGACACCAGGTCGTGCAAAAGGCAGTGAGACTCCTGGAGCAACCCCAGGCTCAAAAATATGGGATCCTACACCTAGTCATACACCTGCTGGAGCTGCTACTCCTGGACGAGGCGATACACCAGGCCATGCAACACCAGGCCATGGGGGTGCAACTTCAAGTGCTCGTAAAAACAGATGGGACGAGACCCCCAAAACAGAAAGAGGTACTTCTAGTGTAGGAGTGTGGATGTGTGTTTGTGTGACTTGTCGCCTTGAGTGGTGTATTTCAGACTGAGATCTTTCTAATCCTTGCTGGACATGTAAATAAACCAGTGGTTAGGAAACATATAAAGAACTAAGGAGATCATATGTCCAATTCTTTTTTTTTTTTTTGAAGAAATTTAAAATTTGTTTTAGGAAGAGTCTTGTTGTTTTTGTTAGGTGCCATCAAGTTGGTGTCTGACTCACAGAGACTCTGTGTACAACAGGTGAAACACTATTTTCATGTTTCACTGCTATTCATAGAATTTTCATTGGCAGAGTGTTTTGGGGAGTGGGGTGCCAGGTACTTCTCCCAGGCCTACAGCACCTGGTATTCCCAGGTGGTCTCCCATCCAAGTACTAACCAAGTCTGACCCTGCTTAGCTTCCAAGATCTGACGAGATCGGACACCACAGTGGTACTGCTTCAGGCAGGAAGCATCATAGGAGAAATTAAAATTCATAGATTGCTACCTTTTGTGGTTTTTGTTGTTGTTCGAGACAGCATCTCATCTCACCATGTAGCCTAGATGGGTCTCAAATTTGTAATCTTCCTGCTACCATTACAGGCATGTGCCACCATACCCTACACCTTTTGTTTTTTATTGTGGCTAAATATACGTAGCATAAGATTTATCATTGTAACCATGTTTAAGTGTACAGTTCAGTGGCATTAAGTATATTCACAGTGTCACACAACCATCACCATTATTAATTTTCTAGGACCTTTTCATTGTCTTAAACACTGTGCCTACCCATTAAACAGTGACTCCCCATTCTCTACTCCTTGCAGTCCCTAGTAACCTCTGTTCTACATTCTGTCTCTGAATTTGCCAAGCATCTTGTTTTTTATAGAGATGATCTAAACCTATACTTAACCTGTTCATGAGAATAGCTATGGAAAATTAAGATTAATAATATATCTACTATATTAAAATTTTGCAAAGAATTGTTACTAATGTAGGGGAATGCTTAACATGTAACAGATGAAAGCAGTGTAGAATTACCCATGCAGAGTACTCTCAACTACATGGAGAAATATAGAAAGTAGCTCAAGATACAACAGTGGATAGCCTTGTGTAGTGATATTATGGATGGTTAAAAAATGCTTTATTTTCCTGTTTGTCAGTGGTCACTGTGTATGTTTTTGTAATGAGTGGAAAAGAAACAAAAAGTAATGAACATTAAAACTGGAAATGTGTCCATTTTAGGAATGCACTGCTTCTAAACTTGATGGTATTGAATATATTGGCCAATTGAGAATAAACTGTTGTTTTAACAATGTTAATACTGTGTTTTATTGGTTCTTCCTCTTTAAAGATACTCCTGGGCATGGAAGTGGATGGGCTGAGACTCCTCGAACAGATCGAGGTGGAGATTCCATTGGTGAAACACCAACTCCTGGAGCCAGTAAAAGAAAGTCACGTTGGGACGAAACACCAGCTAGTCAGATGGGTGGAAGCACTCCTGTTCTGACCCCTGGGAAAACACCAATTGGCACACCAGCTATGAACATGGCTACTCCTACTCCAGGTAGAAAATCTCTCATTGGAAATAATCATCTTTTCTCTTGGAAATACTGTATTGCACATTCTTGAGCCTAATCTGCACTACTGCACTGTGTTGTTTTACGACATGTAATATCCCCCCAAGACCAGCTTTTGACTGTGAATATAATCTGCACATGATTCTAATCCCTGATATTTTAAGCCTTCTAAAACGGTTTAGGTACAGATTAGATTCAAGAATATATGGTATTTCAATTTTTTCTTTGTGGTTTTCTGTGGACTGTAATGCCAACTTTTAGCAAGAATAGAAGAATATAAAAATGGATCTTGGTTTGCATCTATAACATAAAAAGCAAATAAATATTAGGGTTGATCTTAACTGTCTTGTATACAAAGGGCCTATTCAATGATAAAATATTACACTATAGATTATTAACAAAACTTTGCTTTTTTTATTAGGCCACATAATGAGTATGACTCCTGAACAGCTTCAAGCTTGGCGGTGGGAGAGAGAGATCGATGAACGAAATCGCCCACTCTCTGATGAAGAATTAGATGCTATGTTCCCTGAGGGATATAAGGTAGTGACAGTGAATATGAATGTAGTGATATGTAGAATGTGAATTTTATTTTAAGTATTTGAAAAATTGATTAGTTTGCATTGGCCTTGCCCATATTTACTAATGCCATTGCATTCTTTTAAGTATTTTCAAGTACAGTTCTAAAAAATAATGGAGAATGAAAAGAAATGACTAAGGTGCAACTTTTATTATTTTTTGAAAGTGAGAAACCTCAAGGACTTCAAAAAGTCTTAAGGGACCATACTTTGAGAACCCCTGCATTAGTGGTGTGAAATAGCTTGCTTTGGTTTACCATCAATTCTGGGATAAAAGCTTACATTAGATTATGGTGGTTTTATTTGATGCCTCAAAAAAAAATTGTGCGCATTTAGTTTGAAGATTGTCAGCACCAAGAATATTCTCTTTACCATAGTAACTTAAAGTTTATTTTGAACTGTAAAATTTTCTAGATACTTGGAATTGGAGGAATATTTGTTGATCTAAAGGCAGTCTGTGGCTATATAGCTAGTGTCAGAACCAAAACTGTAACTTAAATTATTTGATGGCTTTAGCGAGTCTTTTTGCTACACTTTTTTTCCCCTCCCTTCTGTTAGGTTTGCATTGGTGTATTTGTTTCAGGTACATGTGAATATCTGCCTTAAAACTTCTCGTGGGCTGGGGTTATCGCTCATTGGCATAGTGCTTACCTAACACACATGAAGCCCTGAGTTAGATCCCTTAAGCTACTAAATAAATAAACCATACTTAAACAGAACACAACTTCTCATCACCTCCACGTAATGCTGGGAATATAAACAACCTAGTGTTCACTGCCTGAGTATCTTTCTCACTTGTAGTCATTGATTTCCTTAGCATCAGTAGGAGGAAAATTTTTCCTTAGAGAATCCTACTTGTTGTTGTTGTTGTTGTTGTTGGGTGCCGTCGAGTAGGTATCCAACTCATAGCGACCCTCATAGAGTTTTCAGTGGCTGTTTCGGGATTGCCTTGGGAGTGGATTGCCAGGCCCTTCTCCCATTTTTGCAGTGCTGGGAATTGAACTCAGGACCACAGAGACTACAGCGCAGTGCTCTACCAACTGAGCTAAATCCCAGCCCAGAGAATCCTACTAATACAAGTTAAATCCTTATTAGTGAATATTGTAAAATAGTATATCTTTAAGCCCTTAATGTAGGGTGATGCCAGTGGGGTTGACATTGATTTCGTAGGCCTCTCACAGAATAAATTCCACTTTATTCAAAATGGTTAGTCAGTGGTCCAATCCATGCTGGTGAATATATATATATATATATATATATATATACACACACACACATATACATTTGGTACTGGGGATTGAACCCAGGGCCTCGCACTTGCATGCTTTGCAAGTGCTGGACCACTGAGCTACAGCCCCAGACCATTTTTTTACTTTTTTTGAGATAGGGTTTCCCTAAGTTACGCAGACTGCCTCTGGTCTCGAACTTGGGATCCTCCTGCCTCCACCTCCCAAGCCGCTGGGATTATAGGCATGTGCCACCGTGCCTGACTGCTGGTGAATATATTAATACCAACAGCAAAAAATAATTGGATAATGAAGTACAGAGGGCATCTATATATATATATATATATTTAACATAAAGTCTAACTGACATTTTTAGACAGAGTAGTTTAGGTTCATTGCAGAAGACCTGTGCAGGCTTATTGACCTGCACAGGAAGTTATATTAAAACAACAAAAAAAGTCATTAAAAAAAAAAGTGTTTCTGCTCTAAAAAGACAGATCCTTTTTTCAGCCCTTGTTTTTAGAAATTTTATTGGTTTTTGCAAAAGGTTTAACTAGGAGGTCTGTGTTATTACAGGGATTTAGTAAATATTTTGTTAAATGTATATGATCTTTTATTTGTTATGTGTACTACACAAGTTTATTTCCCTCTATATGAATACTTATGACTATTATTTGCTTTGTTATTAATTTGACGTGTTGGCTTATGGACACATTAATGTAGATGAATGTTTGAATGTGATTGGAATTTTATAAGCCTGCCTCTTGTTCTTCCTCATTTCACCACATTCCTGATATATTTACTTAAATTTTAATGAGCAGATGTGAAATATTAAGTATTTGTCATAAATATTTTAAACTTCTAATTAAGGTAGGACGTTGGGATAGGTGTTCCTTTTTCTCCAAGTAAGTAAAAAGCTTTCTAGCTAATAAATTATAAAGTATTTTAAGTGCAAATGTTATTCATTATGTTGTTCTTCAATGTATAGAGTCAAGAAAATCCTCAACCACCTTACATCTTCCTTAGGTACTTCCTCCTCCAGCTGGTTATGTTCCTATTCGAACTCCGGCTCGGAAACTGACAGCAACTCCGACACCTTTGGGTGGTATGACTGGTTTCCACATGCAAACTGAAGATAGAACTATGAAAAGTGTTAATGACCAGCCATCTGGAAATCTTCCATTTTTAAAACCTGATGACATTCAGTATTTTGATAAACTATTGGTAAGTGATAATAGAAATGAATTACCGCCAAAAAGTTTTGGAGTTATAAATCATAACATTTTGAACTACATTTAAATTTTACTATAGGTTGATGTTGATGAATCAACACTTAGTCCAGAAGAGCAAAAAGAGAGAAAAATAATGAAGTTGCTTTTAAAGATTAAGAATGGAACACCTCCAATGAGAAAGGTAATGATTTGTTAAATCATTATATTCATTATATTTTTATGTTTAGAGATTCATAATTATCCTCTTTATTTTTATCAAAGACATAGGAAAAGGGAAAAAAAGAAAATATGAAGGACTTGGTTCTTTTAAAGAATTTTGTTGGAATAGGATATGGAAAAAGTAAGATTCTACTCTCTGTCCTTGAGGCCTTTTAAACTTGCTTAAGACATGAAAGTAATTAATGGAATTATATGAAGAATTACATTAAAACCCTATGTGGATTGAAGATGGAAGGTTCTTTGATTGAGGCTTGTTATATATACTTTTGGTTCTGTAGCTCTACTAAATTAATCCTTTTGAATTAGTTGAAAACATTGATGTTCTGTTACAAGTTCAAACTTCAGAGTAATATTGACAGATTAACTCATGCAACTCTATATATACAATGTCTGCAAAAGTGTACACTAAAATACGACGTTATGGAAAATCTTCTGGAGTAGTTTGCTCTTTCACAATGCTTGATCATAAAACATACCTTTTACTCTGCTTTTTTGACAGGCTGCTTTGCGTCAGATTACTGATAAAGCTCGTGAATTTGGAGCTGGACCTTTGTTTAATCAGATTCTTCCTCTACTAATGTCTCCTACACTTGAAGATCAAGAGCGTCATTTACTTGTGAAAGTTATTGATAGAATATTATACAAACTTGATGACTTAGTACGACCGTATGTGCACAAGGTTTGTTGTTCTCTTCAAGTAATGTTTCTAGTGGGTTTAGTTTTTTTTTTTTTTTCCCTTTTGTGGTATTGGGAGATTAAACCCAGGGCCTTGTGCATACTTGACAAGTGCTCTACCACTGAGATGTACATCTAGCTCTTTTTATTTTTTACCTTGAGACAGGGTCTCACTAAGTTACAGAGGCTGCCTCTGGCCTTGAACTTGTGATCCTCCTGTTTCTACTAATCAAGTTGCTACAGGCATGGGCCACCATGCCTGGCCTTTTTTTTGTTTTCCCTTGTGGAGGAGGAAGGGTTTGTTTTTTAATATAAAAGGAATTCATGAGTTTATTTTTCTTACCAGTTTGTCCATGTATTCTTAAATATGAAAATCCAGGAAAAAAATGCTGGGCACAGTGGCACACACCTCTAACCCCAGTGACTCAGGCAGGAGGCTGAGGAAGAAGGACCACAAGTTCAAGACCAGAAGCAGCCTGCATAACTTCAAGACTCTGTCTCAGAATAATAAAATAAAAAATGAGTGCAGCCCAGTGGTAGAATACTTGCAAAGTATTTGCAAGGCACTGGGCTCTACCTCCATGTATCACCAAAAGGAAAAAAAAAAAAAACCAAATTTAGCTGCTTACGTTTATAGTAGAAAGGGGAAGTTAACCTCCAATATGATATTCAAATCTAACCAATGTTAAATTTGTATATCCTCCCAGATGTTTCTTTTTCAGGTATATATCTAATATGGAGCTATAAATATATGTAGATGTAAATTTTGGCCATCTTTGTCAAAATAGATTCATATTATTCTTTAGCTTTTATTGTTCCTGACCGTAGGATGAGAATAGGTATGTTTCTGTGCCATGCTAACGAATGTAAAGAGCCACCTTTTTTTATGATAGTCATTAATGGTGCAAAATGCTTAGAGATATATGTTATTTTTTAAAATGTTAGATGTTAGACTACATGGTTAACAGATTTTTTTTTTTTTTTTTCGGTACTGGGTTTTGAACCCAGGGTCTCGCACTTGCATGCTCTGCAAGTGCTGGACCACTGAGCTGCACCCCCAGCCCATTTTGTTCCTTTTTGAGACAGGGTCTCATTAAGTTACGCAGACTGCCTCTGGTCTCTAACTTGCGATCTTCCCGCCTCCGCCTCCCGAGCTGCTGGGATTACAGGCATGTGCCACCGCGCCCAGCATGGTTAACAATTCTTTCAAATTTTCATGTACATCTGAGGTTTGAAATTATGTGATTAAAATTCTTTAACAATTTGTCCATTGATTAGGAAAGTCCTAATAATTATAAACTTCCTGTGTATGTGTTACATGAGTGTGGCCTTAGTAATCTTCTTTTATTTTGCAGATCCTTGTGGTCATTGAACCACTGTTGATTGATGAAGATTACTATGCCAGAGTGGAAGGCCGAGAGATTATTTCTAATTTGGCAAAGGTATTTACATTAGATTTCTAAAGAAGAAAATTTGTCAGTAGGATTACTTGATTATAAGAGGAAATGCTTGAGGGTTAATGTTGTGACTCAGACTGTTCTTTTATCTTTTCCTTATAGGCTGCTGGTCTGGCTACCATGATCTCTACCATGAGACCTGATATAGATAACATGGATGAGTATGTCCGTAACACAACAGCTAGAGCGTTTGCTGTTGTAGCCTCTGCCTTGGGCATTCCTTCTTTATTGCCCTTCTTAAAAGCTGTGTGCAAAAGCAAGAAATCTTGGCAAGCGAGACATACTGGTATTAAGATTGTACAGCAGATAGCTATTCTTATGGGTTGTGCCATCTTGCCACATCTCAGAAGTTTAGTTGAAATTATTGAACATGGTAAGTTGTAATATAATTTTTATTTTTACAGAACAACCACCCTCAAATTTGGGTTATTGATTTGGGGAGATAGAAAGGCTTAACTATAAACACATTATATTTTATAATGGGGTTTATAGTATTATCTGCTAACAGACTGTAGTGCATCTTGGCTTTCGCCCAGTTGTTGCTCTGTACGCTCTCAGGCCCTAGGTGTAATCTCCAGAACCACAAAGATGGGAAAAGGACATGACTATCCATTCCTGAAGCAATCCTGAAATAATCAGCCATTGAAAACCCTATAAATAGCAGAGAAGCACTGACAGTGCCACCGATGGCAGTGTCGGAAGTATTTTATTCTGTTGTACATAGGGTCTGTATGAGTTGGACCCAACTTGATGACACTTAACAATTATATCTAATGTGAATAGATTCTGCAGTTTGGGTAAATGAGTAGATATATTGCTAGAATCTAGATTATCATGTGCAAATTAGGTAATGTTAGTGTATATTTCAAGCTTGTATTTGATTGATTATATAGGTCTTGTGGATGAGCAGCAGAAAGTCCGGACCATTAGTGCTTTGGCCATTGCTGCCTTGGCTGAAGCAGCAACTCCTTATGGTATCGAATCTTTTGATTCCGTGCTAAAACCTTTGTGGAAGGGTATTCGCCAACACAGAGGAAAGGTAAATCCATTAATCAGGTTCTGTTTTTTATTTCTCCTCAAAAGTTAAGGCTTCATGGTCTGATTTACTAAAGCATATATGTTTTTCTCTTATAATAGGGTTTGGCTGCTTTCTTAAAGGCTATTGGGTATCTTATTCCTCTCATGGATGCAGAATATGCCAACTACTATACTAGAGAAGTGATGTTAATCCTTATTCGAGAGTTCCAATCTCCTGATGAAGAAATGAAGAAAATTGTGTTGAAGGTAATTGTTCCAGATTGGTTAACCTGCTTGTCTTGGTTCATGGTTTAAAGAGAATTTTATAGCATTAAAAAATAAACACATTATGTTGTATCAGTACTATTTGATTTAGTATTATTTTTCAATATTTTAGGTGGTAAAACAGTGTTGTGGGACAGATGGTGTAGAAGCAAACTACATTAAAACAGAGATTCTTCCTCCTTTCTTTAAACACTTCTGGCAGCACCGAATGGCTTTGGACAGAAGAAATTACCGACAGGTAAAATTTTACTACAAAAAATTTTTTTTCCCAAAAATCCTTTTGACTAATTATATTACTCAGTTTGAATGCATAATACATGTTATGTTTTGATTTGATTATCTCAATTCATATGTGCTTGATTGTGAAAGTGGCTGGATTTTTCATTGGCGAGCTCTACTTTTTTTGTGTGTGTGTGGTGCTGGAGACTGAAGCAAGGGCCTCACCCATGCTATGCAAACATTCTTATCACCTTACTATATACCTAGTTCATGTTTTAATTTTTATTTTGAACCAGGTTCTTGTTAAGTTGCCCACACTGGTCTTGAACTCTCTCTACAATGTAGGCACGCCTTGACCTTGCCGTTCTCCTGCCTCAACTTCCCCATTGCTGGGATTACAGTCCTGTGCCACAAAACCAGTCTTAGCTTCTACTTTGATTTGTGTTCTAGGATAAATACTAAAATGTGAATTGATGTCTTTGTCTAGTTTTATCAGGCTAGCTGAAGCAAGAGTACAAGTTTATTTTGAATCGCCTTGACTTAGAGTCATTTAAGTTTCCTAGTCTCTTTGCTCTTAAAGTTTAATAAATAGCAAATAATCATTCTGAGCATGTCTACTAACTAATATACTTAGAATATTTGTTTTCCTTTTTCTTTTTCTTTTTTTTTTTTTTTTCTTTTGGTGTGGTACTACAGGGATGAACCCAGGGCCTTGCATGTACTTTCTAAGTGCTCTACCATTGAACTGCACCTCCAATACCCTTTTTAAAAATTTTTTTATCTTGAGACAAGAGTCTGGTTAAGTTATGCAGGCTGCTTTGGCCTCAAACTTATAATCCTCCTGGCTCTGCCTCCCAAGTCACTGGGATTACAGATATGTGCTACCATGCCCAGCTCATGTTGCTTTATTTCCTTGAAAAAGCAATAGATTTAAAGGTTTTTCTCTTGTTGTTTTAGTTAGTTGATACTACTGTGGAGCTGGCAAACAAAGTGGGTGCAGCAGAAATTATATCCAGGATTGTGGATGATCTGAAAGATGAAGCTGAACAGTACCGAAAAATGGTGATGGAAACAATTGAAAAAATTATGGGCAACTTGGGAGCAGCAGATATTGATCATAAACTTGAAGAACAACTGATTGATGGTATTCTTTATGCTTTCCAAGAACAGACTACTGAGGTAATGACAACCAATTGTTACGGCAAGTTGCCAGTGACTTTCATATCTATAGAAGAGCATGCTGCTTTTCAACCAAGTGTCCCTAAAAAGTAATTGACATTTGAAGTAATTTTTTAAGCACTCATTGTTTCACACAGTTGCTTACCAAATGTTCTTTTGCCTCAAGTTTTTGCATTTTTGTTTTTAAATCCAGGTGGTGTTTGGGTGGTTGGAAAAGGTTGAATATTATATTTCTGCTGTCAATCATAAGGAAATTAAATTCTGGTTCTCAATGAAGGTGTTTTTATTTTTTTAATGTAACTTAGCTTTTCTTTTTTAGGATTCAGTAATGCTGAATGGCTTTGGCACAGTGGTCAATGCTCTTGGCAAACGAGTCAAACCATACTTGCCCCAGATCTGTGGTACGGTTTTGTGGCGTTTAAATAACAAATCAGCAAAAGTTAGGCAGCAGGCAGCTGACTTGATATCTCGAACTGCTGTTGTCATGAAGACTTGTCAAGAGGTAAATCTTTTGTGCCAGAGTCTTATTTCTTTAACAAGCAGTTTAACAAAAATAGTAACATTTTAACATTGTTTCTTTCATTGTAGGAAAAATTGATGGGGCACTTGGGTGTGGTGTTGTATGAGTATTTGGGTGAAGAGTACCCTGAAGTATTGGGCAGCATTCTTGGAGCACTGAAGGCTATTGTAAATGTAATAGGTATGGAATTTGCTGGTCATATGAGATATTTTTGTTGTTTTTAAACTTTATTTGTATTTTTGAAAGTAAAATACAGAATCATATTTAGGAGTTGGGTGATTTTCTGTTCCTCTTTGCACTTCAAGACTATAGATAAGTCAGATGTCACAGTAAGTTAGAGAATGTCACAAAAATCTTATCTTCCTAAGCCCCATTTATATTGTACTTTAACATAGTAAAAAGGACGAATTTAGAAACCTGTAAGAGAGGTATGGAAATAGTTAAAACTCAACGAAACTTTGAAGTCATGGAATAGAGGGCCCTAGCAGAACTAGTGTGTCAACTGAAAAAATATTCTGTCTTGTTCTACAAGGAGGAGGGGGCTACCAAGAAGTTCTAATTTAGTTTTAGAATGAAATTTTCTGCATTAATTTCACCTTGAATCAATAAATTATTATAACAGGTCCCCCCCCCCACATCCCTGTTTTGTTTTGTGGAACTTTTGTTGTTGTTCATTTGTTTGTTTTGCTTGCTATCAGTTCAAGGAACATAACTAGGAAGAAAAGTGAATTGATCAAGTTATTATCTTGTCCTTTTATACCCAAGTCTTTAAAAAGTTATTCATTCAGTCTTTTAACTTGCAGTAAAAACACAAATGTCTGACAATCTTGGGTATGGCGAGCAAAGCTTTTATTATTTTAGGGAAATATAATAAAACAAACAAATGGCTTTGTATATTTAACCTGTCATTGTAATTAAACACAACTGAGTGCCCAAAGTAACTCCTTTTCAGTGCTTACAGGGTCAAGAATAGCCTAGCAAGATGTCAAAATAGTTGGCTATGATAGCCACTATTTTTCTCATTTTAGTAAGGTGTATTTATACAATATAGATCTTTGAACTATTGCATTTGCATTTAATTCCCAACTCAGCCCAATCCTCTATACTTACAGTGACTTGCCAACAGTTACTTGGCCAGTTTTGGGGCTCTGGTTTGCATTGTTATCAGGGAGACATGGGAAAAACAATGGAGAGAGAATCAGAGCAAGCAATTCTAGTTAGAGCAAGAGCCCCTGCCAGCTGCCTCCTTTTTTCTCTCTTCATAGGTGTAAATACCATCCAAGTATGCCCTGCATTGCAGGGAGACTGGAGATCTGTTTGTTTTGCAGTTAAAGGGTAAGGGGGCCCTTTCTGGAAATTTTTGCTTTAATTTTACATGTCTGCCTCTGGCTTATATTGTTGTGTATGGCCGGAACGTAAGCTGTCCCCATATTTAAATGTCAGTGTACAAATACATTTCAAAACCAAATGAAACTTTTTTTGTTATTGAATATCCATCATTCTTTAAATCACTTCACTGATTCCTTCATTTCTACGCATAATCAGAAGTTATTAATAAAAAGCTAAAAGCAATTCTGAGTCTGGTCAGAATCTGGGGCTTTCTCTTCCCATAGGCAGCTATAAGTTATATTTATGCCTAGTCATTTGTTCTACATTGCAAAATAAAAGGAAAGTAAAAAGAAAGGTTACAGTCCAAATGTTAATTGATAGTGTGTTAACTTCTGTTAAATAGGTATGCATAAGATGACCCCACCAATTAAAGATCTGCTGCCTAGACTCACGCCCATCTTAAAGAACAGGCATGAAAAAGTGCAAGAGAATTGTATTGATCTTGTTGGACGTATTGCTGACAGGTAAGCAGATGACCTGAACATTTTTATAAGTAGGTTTTGTTCTCAAATTTAACTATTTTGTTACTTAGTTAACAAACTAAATATGTTTAATGTTGCTAATGTAAATATATGTGATAGTCTATCCAATATTAATATTTCCAGTCAACTTTCAGATTTTAGGGAATGGAAATACAGTTTTAAAATGAAATCATCCTTTCTGAAGAGTGAGTTAATTACCATGTTTTCAGAACTGAATTTGCAAATTTACCTCTTGAAACTTTTCTTGGGGCTGGGAGTATATCTCAGTAGTAGAACACTTGCTGGGCAAATACAAGGTCCTAGCATTGCAAAAATAAACCACCTACTATCACAAAATTACTGGGTTTTTTTCTTTTTTTTTTTGTTTTGTTTTTTTAGGGGAGCTGAATATGTATCGGCACGAGAGTGGATGAGGATTTGCTTTGAGCTTTTAGAGCTCTTAAAAGCTCACAAAAAAGCTATTCGTAGAGCTACAGTCAACACATTTGGTTATATTGCAAAGGCCATTGGGTGAGTAGTATTTCCTTTTTGTATTATGTTATTAATCCATTGTGTTGAGAAATGCTTATATGTAGAAATCTCTCTAGAGACATAGTATGATTAATGCAGCTAAGAAAGCACTTCATTTAACTGCTGATTCTTTAAATCTTAAACCATTTTCTTAAATTTTTAATTAAAGCAAATCAGAGGAAAACTGGGCATGGAAGTGTACACCTATAATCCCAGCACTTGAGAGGCTGAGGCAGGAGGAGCAATGTGAGATCAAGGCCCAGCCTGGGTTATGTAATGAGTTCTAGGCTGGCCTGGGCTACATAATTAAACAAATAAATAAGATCAGAGGCTTTAAACTTTGCTTTAATCAACATTAGATAATTTTAGGGAGGGGAGCAATCTCATTTTCAAAGTAATTTCTAAACTTTGTTGCTTTCGTTGGATATTGCTTAAAAGTATTAAGGGAAGCTGTTAATATGAACAGTCTGCATAATTCATGTTTCATATTGATTATATATTCTTTTTAAAAATGTTATTGTGAGGGTAATCCACAGATTTAACTGAATTGTAGCTGCTTTATAGATTAATCAGTGGTTATTTGCTTCTCCATCCAGATCAAACTAGGAGAAACAGTAATTGTGGAAAATGAGGAAAATAAGACACTATTAAATATGTGGCCTAGTAACTAAGAAAATATTTTCAAGACACACATAAAAGTCCAATTAATTAGGTACAACCACCCACAACACAAACACTCCTTCCTCTCATTTTTTGGTAGCAGTAATATTTATTTCAGTGGTGATATAATGAAGAAATTTGCAACAAAGAGCTGTTGTGTAAAACTTTGTAGCCCCAGTGTATCTCTAAGCCATGGCAACAGAAGCACTTAAAGGGCAGAGAATGATCTATTCAATTCCAAGATTTAAAAAAAGAGCAAAGGGGAAATAGATGAAGTAAACATGTATGTGAGGGAAGATAAGGGAAATTATTGTATGTTTGAGCATGAGAGATGAGAGTTTTGGATACTCCATTTCCCCTAAGGCTGCCTAGCTCTGGTATCCATTTTGACCACTCAAATTTCAGAAAACTTAAAAGACTGAAAAGTTATATTTGAACATGAGTCCCTTTGAAGCCAGGTGTGGTGGCGCATGCATATAATCACAGCGCTCAAGAGGCTTAAGCAAAAGGATTAAGAGTTTGAGGCCAGCCTGGGCTATATAGAGAGACCATGTCTCAAAGAAAAAAATAAGTCCATGGGATTTAACTGTTTTTCTATAAAACTGACAATTTATATGAAGTTCTTAAGGAGACAATAGTCTAATGACTTGAAAATATTTTATTTTAAAATTATTGCATTCCAAATGATTACTTAATCCATTCTTTTGCATTTTTTTCATTTCTGTCTGAAAACATTTTGACCTGTTGTACTATAACAGTTTGTGGCACATTTGTTTTTCAGCCCTCACGATGTATTGGCTACACTTTTAAACAACCTCAAAGTTCAGGAAAGGCAGAATAGAGTTTGTACCACTGTAGCAATAGCTATTGTTGCCGAAACGTGTTCACCCTTCACAGTACTCCCTGCCTTAATGAATGAATACAGAGTTCCTGAACTGAATGTTCAAAATGGAGTATTAAAATCACTCTCCTTCTTGTTTGAATATATTGGTGAAATGGGAAAAGACTACATTTATGCTGTGACGCCATTACTTGAAGATGCTTTAATGGATAGGTAAGTGATTTAAGCTAATTGCAAGAAAATAATTAAAATTCTTATTAGAATTCATTAAAACAATTAGATTTACTTTATTAGGTGACCTATTTTTTGTTAAAGAAGAAATGCTAGCCTGGAGTTTTACAAAATAGTAACTATGACTTATTTTAATATATGTATTGTAGGGTTCCCCCAGTTTTTTTTTCTAAGTTCCTTTTCTTCACATTTAATCCCCTTTCATATCTGTTAGGCTAAGTAAATTTTAAAAAGCAGTAGTTGATTGACTTTTATTTTAAAAAGTTTGTTGTTAGGTGGCGTCAAGTCGTGTGTAACTCATAGCGACTCTCATAGGGTTTTCAGTGTCTGATTGTTTTGGGATTGCATCAGTAGTGGACTGCCACGTCCTTCTCCCATTTTCATGGTGCTGAGGATTGAACCCAGGGTCTCGGAGACTGCATAGCATCACTCTAGTAATTGAGCTAAACCCCAGCCCCTTATAAGGAAGTGATGAGCATAAGTTAATCAGTGTTGGCAGAGACCCGATCTTTTTAGTTTTTTTAATTGCAGGCGAAGCATAAGTTTCTTAAGGTTTTAAACTGAACACAGCTTGCCAGAGTCACATTACTACTTTTGCATGCCCACAGTGGTTTAGATGGTGACCATCAATGCAGTACTGCTCAAAAGATTCCTGCTATCTTTTATCATCTAGATTGATGTACAGACTTAAACCTAAGAGTATCTGAAGAAGGTTATAAAGTAGTTTAAGTAGCTGTTTATTTTTCAGGAGAGTAACTACTCAATTCAGTTACTTTTAAAATAGATTAAAATTATTCATTCAGCTGGTCATGGTAGTGCACATCTATGATCCCAGCTGCCCTGGAGGCTGAGACAGGAGGATCACAAGTTTGAGGACAGCTGAGGCAATATAGTGGACCTTGTCTTAAAATAAAATTTATAAAAGAAGAAAAGGATCTAGCTCATTGGTAGACTGCTTGTCTCATGTGTGCAAGGGCCTGGGTTCAATCCCCAGTAAAGCAACTCTGCCCTGCAAAAAGTTACTCAGTAGTGATCTTCATGAGAGTCAACGTAAGTGGACTGAGTAAGTTACCAAAAGGTACATATGCATGACATGGAGACAAAAATAAGAATTGTATTCTGTAAAAACCTGGCCTCCAGGGACCAAAGTGGGAGTAAATCATGCTTGGTGAGGAGTGCCTGAGCATCATAGTTCAGTTATTGATGTATGTGACCTGTAGTTAAAAATTAGATTTTATAGCTGGGCGAGGTGGCACACGTCTGTAATCCCAGCAGCTTGGGAGGCGGAGGCAGGAGGATCGCAAGTTTGAGACCAGAGGCAGTCTGCGTAACTTAGTGAGACCCTGTCTCAAATAAACTAAAAAAATGGGCTGAGGGCGCAGCTCAGTGGTCCAGCACTTGCAGAGCATGCAGGCGTGAGGCCCTGGGTTCAACCCCCAGTACGGCAAAAAAAAAAAAAAAAAAAAAAAAATTACATTTTATGCACTAGTAAGTTGAGGTAGTAACTCCATGAAAAATTGCTGAGGAAAAACAATACTTTAATTGGAAAATTTATCAATGAGAAATACTGCTTCACTATGGTGAATAAATTAGGCATTAAGAGAAATAAGGATGCTAATTAAATTTTTTTCCTTGTACCTTTGAGATATTCTTACTATCTTTGGGGCATAGTGTTTGAACTTACTTCTATACACCACAGTGTATTTTATATGCATTCCAGTGTATTTTGTCCCATGTTCATATTGAGACTGTGGAGTGAATAACTCATTGATTTCTCATAAACATAAATTGAGGTAACACAGGAGATGAAAGAGTTACTATTTGTGTAGGTTTAAAAAAGTTACTGGTCTTCTCTTCCTCTACCCAAATTGATTCCCACACATCTGGTATTGCGGGTTGTACCCAGGGCCTCACGCATGCTGGGCAAGCACTGCTCCACTGAGCTGCACCTCTGGTCCCTTTCTTATATTTTATTTTTGAGCCAGAGTCTGGGTGAGTTGCAGAGGCTGCCGCTGGCCTCCAACCTGTAATCCTCTTGTTTCAGTCTTCCGAGTAGCTGGGAATACAGGTGTGTGTGCCATGGTGTTGGCACAAATTGGGGTATATTTTTTCCCCTTTCAGTCCTGGGGGTTTGAACCCTGGGGATTTGAACCCAGGGCCTCACACATGCTTTTGCAAACACTTTCCCATTGAGCTACACTCCAGCCCATGTTTTACTTTTAATTTTGGGACAGGGTCTTGGTAAGTTACACGGGCTACTTCTGGCCTTGAACTTGTGATTCTCCTGCCTCCACCTCCCGATTCACTGGGATTACAGATGTGTGCCACCGTGCCCAGCCAGATCAAGTTTTTGAATGGAACTTAATATTTACATGATAACATTTAATTTCAATTTAGTTATCTGTGGTATGCTAGTATCTGAACTATCAAATATTTTAAGTTTATAGCATTTAAAATGGGATATTAGTGTTAATCATTCATATGTAAGAGGCATGCGCTCTTTTTTAGTTACATACTGAAATTAAGACTGCATAGGCTCACTTGTTCATGTTCCTTTTTAAGGTTAATTAGGAAATATGACTTATTTTGAGCTTTAGTGAGGTCTGAGTCATGAAAGGAAAAGTTGTCAAGTGGCATGATTAGTCATTTTAAAGGACATATCAGGTACATAGAGTATTAGGATGACTTCCCATCTGTTCAGTGCACTGAATTAGTAGTTTAGTTCCTGTTGGGCAGATAACTATTTCCTGTAAAACTAAGACTCCATCTTAACAAAGAGAATCTTCTCCCTCTGTACAGGGACCTTGTACACAGACAGACAGCTAGTGCGGTGGTACAACACATGTCACTTGGGGTTTATGGATTTGGTTGTGAAGATTCTCTGAATCACTTGCTGAACTACGTATGGCCCAATGTGTTTGAGACATCTCCCCACGTAATCCAGGCAGTTATGGGAGCCCTGGAAGGCCTGAGAGTTGCTATTGGACCGTGTAGAATGTTGCAGTATTGTTTACAGGTAGGTGGAATCATTTTTTTAAAAGACTACTAAGTGAGAAAAGTTCCTTAGTTTGATAAGTTGAAGTAAGTCACTGTTCCTAGTTATCAGTGGGATGTATATTATCCCCTGTGGGAGAATGGTTGTATGATATGGGGGGATTTAGATTTTGTCTTTGCCTACTACAATTTTGAATAGTTGCCATATTGTTTCTCCCCTCTTAAAGGGAAATATTTTGAATCATATCTTTGTAATTTGTTTAATTGTATTAAGGTTATATATATTCTTGAAAGCTGAAATAATGTAACCTTTCAATTCTAGGGTTTGTTTCACCCAGCTCGGAAAGTCAGAGATGTATATTGGAAAATTTACAACTCCATCTACATTGGTTCACAGGACGCTCTCATAGCACATTACCCAAGAATCTACAATGATGATAAGAACACATATATTCGTTATGAACTTGACTATATCTTGTAATTTTATGTTTATTTTGTGTCTAATACACAGCTGTTTCACACCTTAAACTTGCTTCGATTTGGTTATATAAACTTTTAAATATTGCAGATCAGTAGAGAGCTGGTCATAGAGGAAGAGCTAGAAATCCAGTAGCATGATTTTTAAATAACCTGTCGTCGTTTTTGATGTTAAGCTGAAAATGCCAGTAGTGACCAAGAACACAGTGATTATACACGATACTGGAGGGATTTCATTTTTAATTCATCTTTATGAAGATTTAGAATTCATTCCTTGTGTTTAAAGGGAATGTTTAATTGAGAAATAAACATTTGTGTACAAAATGCTAATTTGTGTGTGTTTTTTGAACATGACTTGTAAAATGCGGAACTTTGATAAGGTATTGGTTTGTGTAGAATAAGTGGCTTACTTTCATTTTCTGTCAGCTGGTTTATAGAGTGTACCTAGCAGAATACAAACTATATAAAGTGATGGCATCTTTGTCAAAATTCCATTGTTCTGTTGATGACAGTGAGAAGAGTAGCTTTGGGGGTGTTCCCCTCCATCTAGCACAAGAGTTCCATCGCCATAGAAAAATAGCACTTTGGCTTAATTGTCTTGAATAATATTATTTTGTACTTATATAGCACCTTTCACTTTTGATTTCTCAAAATGCTTTATGAACTTGTGTAAAGGAAGTGATTTAAGTCATGTCCATCTCTTGGTAGGTCTGTGTTTAGAAAGTGAGAAAGTGGTCTTTACTTCAAAACCATCTTCTGCCTGTTGGGAGTGAGGCTACCTAAGTAATGCTTATAGAATAAGACAATCTTTGGGCTATTTCTTTGTCTTAAGCCACTACTCAACAATGTATTTAGTAAATACTTGCTGAATACACTTTGTATGCCAGCCACTGTGTTTAAAGAGGATGCAGAGGTGCATATGACCTGCCCTTTGCTCTTAAAAAATGGGTATAATGGAAAGGAGAAGACACATCTTTTTGCAGATTCCTTTTGTACTGTGATGCTGTGCAGTTGCAGCAGCTAAGATGGCTAAGTTTGCCTAGTTTTGTACATGCTAATGAGATAAGTTGATCTAACTAGTAGCATAAACTGAAATGCCATTTAATTCTAGAAAAATCAATTAAGGCAATAATTTTTTTTGCAGATATTTTAAGTGTATTCTCAGCTTTTCCTAATTTTATGCCCCCAGATTTCTTGATTTTAAATCTTTTACTACCCATAACTGTTTTGTTTTGTCTCCCTTTGTTAGTACTTCTGTGAATTCTAAAGGAAAAATCCTGTGACCAGCTTTGCTAGCATTAGATGCTGGTACTATAAGTAAAACATGAGGACAAGGAGGCTTGTACCTCTGATAGTTAACACGTAAGGCTCTTTGCTTTGGAAGCTTAGAGGAGAAACAGCTTGTAATTGGCTTTTACAAAATTGCTATTACTAACAGCTCCCAAGCAAAGTTTGTGACTCCTTACCATTCTTTGTGTATGGTATAACTTGCTGACAGTGTGTGTCATTGTGTAGTACACACAAGTTCCAATACCACTTTCCCGTTCTTAGAAAATTTCTAACAATCCCTCTCATGTAGTTTTTTATCTTGCTGTTTTGTATAGTTGATTTCAAATGACCTTAAGTAATTATTAATCATGAACATTGAGCAAAATTACACCTCAATGCCAAAATTTGATTTTAAAACACTCTTGGGGAAATTTATTTTCAGTTCAGTTCCTTAAATAGTTTCAGTTTGCTTGGCCCCTTGATATTTAGGAAAATAAGCTTTGAAATGGAAATGCAGAGCAAAGGAGGCTACTACCACTTCAGTGACTTCTTGTTGATGCAAATAATTTAAGAATGGAGAGGAGAAAAATACTGAAGGCTCTTACCTAAAAAATTGGGACCAAATAGAGGCTTATATGGCAAGATTGCTTTATGTGCTTACTATTGAATAAGGAAAGCATTTTGTGATATACTTACGTGAAAGACGCTATGTGAAATTTTTAACTATCTTCTCAAAGACCTTTAATTTCGCACTTTGTTTTGATGTTTCGTAAAGCCAAACTTAAGCAGGAAGAAACTATTGTTCTTAAGGGGACAAAGGGTGGGTTTTTCTGTGGCCTTTTGGCTTTTCTGTGGGCCATTGCCCTCTGATGGTATTAATCTCTTTGGCTGTTTGATTTTTTTCATATTGTATTTTTTAAATTTGTTGTACGGTGCCCTGTGAGCATCAAGTACCACCAGATAAATAAAACTTATTATATCTAAAGTGTTAGTAGACCAATTTTTAATCTTAATTGACTTTGTATTGTACCACATTTTGCTTTGCTGTGGTTGTGCCATTCTAATAATATTAAGTTCTTCAGGTTTTCCAAATAAGGGAACTTAAAAGGTAGAAAACCAAATAATGTTTTCTTTATAAAATAAGAAACTGTAAGTCTCATAAGGTTAAAAGCAGCAAAAACTGCAGTTATCCCAAGGTATTACTGACATTTGGGCCAGATAAATCTTTATCTGGGGCGGGGGTCCAGTGCATTGCAGGATGAATAGCATGCCTCTCCTCTAGTCAATAGCAGTCCCAAGCTCCACAGATGACAACCAGAGTGCCTATCGGTATTGTCTTACGTACCTGGGAGAGCAAATCCCTGAACCAGCCTCAGACCTTTTAAGTAGGATTCACATGTCTGATGATTTTTTTCTTTCTTTCTTTTTTTTTTAAATACAGAGCAGTGCCAGGAAAGTAACTAGAAATACTACTTAGCAAATACTAAGATTCCTAGCTTGGGTAAAGCTCCATATAGATTTGAGGAAAGCAAGCTGTGAAAATGTGTTCAGATGTCCTCAGAGCATCTTGTGGCACAGTTGAAACCAGGCGCATAATTTAGAGGCAGTAGCATCTGAGGTGGCTGATTGTGCCACATAGAATGCTGGTCTGCAAGGCCTGGGAGCTGGCTATATGATACAACTAGAGCAGGACAGGAGAAACCCATTGCTCTGTTAATACGTTGGCATAGGAAGCTATTGGATTTAACATGAAGGGGCATCGAATTTAGATTTGCAAGACAGGATGTGTAGGCCTGAGGGAGTGAGTTTAGAGAGGATAATATGGTTGGTGACCTCTTAAGTGTTCATGATAGAAGATCTTTTAAATTTACTGCGTATTTTGTGGATTCTAAAAATTATAAATGCACCTGGTTGAGCTTCATGGTATCATATTACACAACGTTTATGGTTTGTTTTGTGGTGGGGCTTGGAGTGGAACCCAGGATCTCAAGCATGCTAGACAGGTGCTCCACCACTGAGCTATATCCTCAGCTCTTGGGAGAAAATTTTTGAGAGTCTCTGGGTTAGGGTTAGTCTGGGGTATTAGTCTGAGGTTAGTCTGGAATATGTTTGTGCTGGGGGGAGGGAAAAAAACCTTAAAAATAGGATAAATTGTTTCTGTACCCACCTCCTCCAAAGTTAAAACTAGTTCAAATTTGAGAAAAGTTGAAATAATAGTAAAATGAACACCTTTATATCGTCCACTTAAATTCAATAATTAGTATAATTTCATGAAACAACCTTCAGTCAATTATTGAAAAGAAATTAGGGACTAGACAAAATAGAGGAGGTTGATGAGCTAAATGAAGCGGATTACTGCTTGAATAGAGTTTTCTTTTTGGTTTTTTGAGACAGGATCTTGCCGTGTAGCCTGGTCCGTCCTGAAACTTGCTAAGTAGCTCAGCCTGGCCTTGACCTTGTGTTGATCCTCCTGCCTCAGCCTCCTGAGTGCTGGGGTTACAGGCATGGTCAACCACACCCAGCTTTGAATGAGAGTTTCTGCTGAAGTGGTTAAGAAGTGGAAGTCAGACACAGATGGGGTTTTTTGGGTTGAAAGAGAAATATCTTTCCCTGAGCCCATTTGGAAGGAGGTAGGGTTGGATTTAGGCATGAAAAATTTATCCATGGTGTTTCAGGAGTGTCAAGATATAAAAGTAGTGGTGAGGAATAAGACATAATTGAAGAAAGTCATGCAAAAAGCTCAACAAAAAGGAACCCTAGTTAAATTTAACAGTGGCGTCAATGGCCTGCAAAATGTATCATTAGATGTTTTGCATAATTTTGATCACAGAATATGTACATTTGGGAAGAAGATCGCTTAGTACCAAGATGATCTGCAAGGAAGAACTGTTCCTGGACTAAATGTCTAAGCTATTGTTATTCAAAGTATGGTCTGGAGATCAGCATCAGTGTCAGGGATTTTTGAGACACACATACTCCCAGGCTCCACCCAAGCCCTACTAAATCAGATGGTGTATTTTAGACCCCGAAATGGTTGATACGTTAAAAGTTTCAGAAGCACTAGTTTGGGATACCATTCCATTCTCTATGTGGCAATGGTAGGTAGTAAGAGGGACAGAAATCCCTATTTGGTGTGGAAACAAATGGGCCTATAGACAGACTGTAATAGGTGGTCAGGATACCTCCAGGAAGGTGCTTTGCTGAAACCTGGATGAAATCAGAAGGGAACAAAAGAAGGAGAAAGTGCTTTTTGTAAAATCATTTGCTCTTTCAATAAAGGGGGTCAGGCCAATGGAGTGGGTAAAACCCTGTAGGTATCTATCTTCATTACTTTTCCTGCTACTTAGGAGTTGATGGTGGGTGTTGGAGAATGTTAAGACTCATGAAGCTCACTCTTTCTTGTCTGTTTTTTGTTTGTTTGTTTTTTCTTTTTGGTACTGGGGATTGAACCCTGGGCTTCTCACCTGCCAGGTAAGGGCTCTACCACTGAGCTAAATCTCTAGCCCATGAAGCTCACTCTTAACACTGGTATACACAGGGCTGGGGAGCCAGGCAGCCTTTTGGGAATCCTCTCTGCCTTCACTGTGGGGGAAGAGTAGGGCAGGGAATGAACATGTGGGCTTAGCAGTTGGCTCTGGAGTTATTCCTGGA